>KK118539.1:79102-120642 GCA_000611955.2 Stegodyphus mimosarum
TATTAATTAAAATTTATTAATTTAGTTAGTTTACTGTAAATTAGGAACTCTAATTTAATATGTGTAATATGCTATACGAAGAAAAGAAAACTTTATTATTGCTATTATTATATAATAGTGGAATTATTATAATTAATTACTAATATTACGTAATAGAAGAAGCGTTATCCATTTGCAGCTGTTAGTACATTTATTTTTAGATAAACATATTTTAAAAATCACAAATATATATTAAGTAGAATTAACTGATAATAAAACTAAACCACAATAAATAACAATTCTTCATGAAGCTATCGTAGTATACATGATATCTAATCACGATTTTTAAGTTTCAGAAAATTAGTTAATTTTCATTTATTAGCTTAACATATATATTACACAATTGTATTTAAATTTTAAATATTAATTTAATAACTCAATGCATTAATTTTCAGTTGAGAAGCAGAGCAAATTTTCCACATTAAACATTTCTACATATTAATGTGGTAGCCCATTTCTATCGAAAATCAGTTTAGAAAAATGTATTTAGAATTAGCGAAATTTAAAGTGAAAATCAATTTAGAAATAGGGAAATCTGGACTTGCATCGGAATGCTTTCTATTGAAAGGGGAATATCCAATTTTGATTTCACGATTTTGTTAAATGCAACTTCGTATGTTGATTTAACAAATGATGTATTTTGACTGAAAAATGCAATAGGTGTACTTTTGCTTACAGTTAGATGGCAATTATTTAAATCATAAACAATAAACATTTGAGGGAAGAATTCACATCTTTTTAACGATAGCCTGAGAATCTTATTTAACTCTTACAATACCTCATCTAGAAACTTCGTCTCGTCTTAGAATACCTCACCTTAATCTTAGAAATTCCGAAAAACACCGAAGATTTCCTATGAAGTAATCCACGAAAACAGAATGATACATCTGGAGATGTTCTTAGGACATCTTTATAAAGTCTTAAGTTAATTGTATATTCTCTTGTGAGAACTTAGAAATTTTATTTGAACTGCTTCAGGGGATACACTAAAGATTACCTATCAATATCCCCATTTATAGAAATTTAATGATGTAAATTAGAAATAAATGTAAATCAGAAAAAAAATCAGAAAGGAAAACATTAACTAACCGAACAACTTTGGAACCGAAAAAGAAATCAATAGAATAAATGCATTAGACAAGATTACTAACTGCGGAAGACAATGGAAATGTGGCTGTGGCTCTCTCATGAAATGTTTCTCACATACACCCTTTTTCAACTCCCTTTCCCTGCACCGGTTCGTTATTTTGACACTCGCTTCCCAGTTCTCCGACCCTTTCCCGAGTATAATCCATGTTTGCAATCGGATGCACAGACAATTGGAATTAACGATAAACTGCTGACTAAAAACTCAAACCCCGTGAAAACTTTTCTAGATTGTTTCCGATCGCGTGGAAAGCCATGTGACTCACGATTCGGGGGAGGATAAAAGACGTGAAAGTGGATGATGACGCAATTTACAACCCCTTCGTCAATTTATACCAGCCTTAGAAAAGCAGCAAAATTAGCAAATTTTAAATAAAAAGACTGGATGAGCTCATAATATGTCGAAAACAGTATGAAGAAGGAAAACGAAAGATTTTGTTTCGAAAATATCGTTTCTCTTAATTAAATATCGTACTTGGAAAGGGATTGTGACATTCGGTTAAAATGTACATGATCACAGTTACAAAAATGCAGGAATACAGTATGTTTGCAGTCTGAAGCACATGGTTTTCAACCTATCCTCTTTCTTTTTGTGTAAGTTTACTTGTACCTCAGTTTGTATATCCATAGTAATAATGGATTAATAAACCAAAAATTTAATTTTGCAATTTCAACTCCTGTAATGGAAAAAAAATCATATCTCTGTAGTAGAAATATCAGCACCCATTAACAAAGAAATATAATAAAAATACAGATTTGACGTTTGCATAGAATAAAGGCTTGAACAACTTTGTAAAGGCCAGGATTTGAACCTGTAAGGAATTTTTCCTTTTCCCCATTCACACTCTCGTAGTGTCAGTGATCACCAAGTCTAGCAACTGAGAGGTTTTTGATGACTACACAATCTATTTTTTACATTTTCTGCTCCGAAAAACCTCATGCCATTAAAAATAGCACCTTAACTAAAAATGGACGATAATTCCTCAGCACATGAAGCTGGTGTACTGACTGCTGTGATTCTCCCCATATAACTCTTTCAGTATAGAGCAACTGAAAGAAATTCAGCACAACCTCCCGTGAGTGCAGAGCTGGGTTAACCATCAAGGGCATCAAGGATAGGCAGCACCACAATAATCTTCTTGGAACTCGTGGAAGTGGGAACCAAAAAAATTATCATCAATGGTTTTACAATGGAATGTATAATACAGGTGAACCAACTCCCACAGTCAAGAAACTGGAAAGAAAAAAAAAAACAGGTATTGTACTGTAAATATATTACGGGAAGGTACCGAAATTTCTTAAATGTTTAGGGCCTCTAAAAGCGTTTCTCAAACATACTTCGCAAGTTTCAATACGTACAAGTTACTTTATATACTTGTCATTAACATTCTAATCTACTAGACATTTCAATATTTTTTACACGTAAGCCTCTGTAATCATTATTATTAAATAATTAAGAATCTGTATATGTGGAAGGATGTATGTATATTTCCCCCATATTGTGGAAAAATGACGGCACCACCAAATTTTAAATATACGTAGTCTCCATCCGAATTTTGAACTTCAAGTTTGATTTTTATTTATTGCATATTTTGTGCGAATTCAGTGACTTTTCAGTTAATAAAATCGACAGTTTAAAAGCAATGTGTTACCACCCGATAAAGTGTAAGAAATTTATATTTCAAATTTAATTAGAAATCTTGACGATTTAAAAGAATTTCGTTGCCACTTGGCAAAACCTAAAGCATTTATCTTTCACTTTTAAACAACAAACGCAGCGTGTTAAAATAATGTGTTGCTGCTGCCCGAAATAAAATCTTTTTACCTTCCACGTGCCAGTATACTGCAATTTGACGAAGCATAACATATTTAATTTTTCTTTCAAATTTAATCTGTCTATTACTAATCAACAAACTAGCCATTTAAAAGCAATAAACACAGTTTTTCATCTCAGTTGTTATTAAATAATATGTGGACCGGAGAAATTACAATAAATATATTCATTATGTATTCATTAAAATCAAACTGTGTATATTTTTATAATAATTATTTTAGGCGGTTTGCCGCACAAGTGACTCGTAGTTTAAGTAACTAAATATAGAATTTACAATTTTTTTTTCCTGCCCAGAAAAGGAATAAAAGGAAGTACCTTTATTATATTATACCGTATCTCTTCGTCTAAGTCACGCCTCTGAATTCAATCCCATCAACAAAAACAATGACTCGGTGGTGGGGTTGACAATTAATTGTAAGAAAATAAAATTAATGAAATTAAATACTAAAATATTATACGCAGCTTTTTTTTCTTTTAATAACTCATTTAAACTATTCTCAACAATAATATTCTTATTCGCATTAGTAATTTAAAAAGTTTATTATTTCAGAAAAATAATTTTCTAGAAAATATACACCCGAGTTGGAATCTTAGCGAAAAGCCTGGCTGCATGAAAGTTTTCGTGAACTTACCATCGTATAACGTGGCTCGTATTCACACTACACATGGACAACATGTGCAAAGGAAATTCGAGTCATAAAAGGGGCTCAAAATTTGATTTTGTTAATGAATAGAGTTTGTCTTTCTTTGGCAGCATAAACTAGTATCAAACTATTAACATACGTACGAGCGAATTATTGCTGGTCTCAAGTAACAACACAGTCTTGAAAAGGTTTAAAGAACCTTTATATTAAAACAAAATTTGGATATAATTGTGATTGTTAAAATTAGCCACCGCTTTTCGCAATGTAACTTAAAGTAACAGCAAACTTCAAGAGTTAAACTAAGTCTAGTAGCCAGAGCTACATGACTATCTGATTCAGAGCAAAGCTGGCTCAAAGCATCTCACCGGCGTAACAATTAAATGTCGAAAGTAGTAACTCAAAGCCGAAGATTTACAGTCTTATCAGAGTAACTTGTAACTTAGTAACGTGGCCTCGAGAGGCAGAAACCCGCTCGTGTCTTACAATCCAAAACCCTCGACATAAGTCCTCTCAAATTGATTTGCAATTTGGTGGGGATACGGAAAAGATTGGTAGTAAAGCTGAAATTATAAATAACTGGTTAATTAAAATAATAATAACCCAAGTGTATTCGGTAAGGGGGAGATTCAATTAAATAGTTCAATATTTAGGGCATTTTTACTTCAAATCAGACGAATTTAAATCTTTATTCTTTACTCAAAATTAACAAGTCTTCATTTTGCAACATCAAAGCCACAACAAAATGAAATAACGATCTCTAAAATGTCTCCTCAAAACACTTCTGGAAAAGTACTATTATGTTTCTTAAATGGAATTCAGCATGACAGCACAAAAAATGTCCTTTTAATGCTGATATTTCAAAATATTATCTCCTAAATTACGACTTCAGAGGACATATTTTAAATGATAACGGTTTTAGTTACACAATACAGGAAGCTGGCAAATAAAAGCGTACGTTACATTAAGTGGCAAGAAAAAAAAAAGTGTTGTGCTACAGGCAAGCTTTTAGTCTAGGCAAAGGGGAGAGAGAGTAACCTGACAAAGACTAATCCTTCGCCATTCATTTCTTCTATTTCGTAATCGCCGAGCGTCGTTTCGAATCGCAGGGACCACCATTAAGACCCCGACACGTGACTTCCGAGGCATTGCCACCCTGCCAACGGGAATTTAAGCTCCCGCTGCCATTTCTGCTCTCCGGATCTCTTCCTTCGCCCTTATTGAGACGGGCTTTTAATCGCAGATAACCGCTATGTCTGCCACAAGCCCTAGATGACGTCACTGCTTATATAGATATATACATACACACACACACACACACACACATATATATATATATACATAGTATATATATATAATTTTAATATTTTGTCATTACACGTATTCGTCGACCGAAACTACAGCTATTCTTCATAACAAGATAGTGTAATTTCGACATTTAATTATTTCAGAAAAATAATTTCGACATTTAAATCTGCTACTTAACTCGAAAAAAGTATATAACAAGCCATTGGTTCAATCATCCTATAGCAGAAAGAATAAAATTCTGCGCGCCCCGTTTTTTTCCTCTCTCTTTCTCAAGAAGAATGTCAATAATAGCTTCGAAAATAAATTCGAATTGAATTATTCATTGTATAAAAATATTTCATTACCGATACAATTTGAGTTTTGAATATTTTTTAATTACTAATATTACGTTCGCATTAAAATTCGAAACAAATATTCATTTTTAGGCGACGTAGAAAACACTTTTCTGTATATGAAATATGTAAAATGTGGTGATAATGACATTTTTTGTTAATTATAATAACAGTACAGAATTCAATTAAAAATATGCATAAATATATCTAATTAAATAAAATGATCAGCTAGTTCTATTATAAATCCCTGGAGTCAGATGTGTATATGACAGACAATGTTAAAAAGAAGTAAAGATGAAAATTATTCAGAAATATATGTATTATTGAATCATTGAGTACATTCATTATACGCATTTTGAATTATTAGGAAGTATTATTAAAAAATGAAATAAAAATGTAAATTATTGAGAAAATTTTGAAAGCAGTATGCTTTCAAAGTGCTAAAGAATAAAGCAACGTATTCTTTTAATTTGTAAGATAAATTAGATACCTAACTGAAAGACAAAATGGCATCACCTCTGTCAATTAACTATTCCGCATAGATAATAAATGATAGATCTTAAGCTTCGTGGAATTTCAATATTCACGAGACCGCTCTGATGGTACATATCCTCGCAGCACATATGACGAACTTTGTTGTTGTTGTAATGAGTATATTAAGTGCTACTTAATATAAAACTGAAACTCTTATTAAATTTAAATATAAAAGTTACTGGAACGATAGCTAATTCTCTGTTTGATAAATTTCCTGATAGCTTAATGTAAGGACAAAAGAGCTGAGCAGCTATGCTGTAAACGTTTCTAACGTAAAAATTAGTATTTTAAAATTTAACAAGAAACGTTTCTTAATGACACTAATACGAGATGTCTGAAATGTAACGGATGAAGCTTCTTGGTTGGTTTGCAAAGGCGTATCGAAATAATGAAGCTATTTTCACCCTGGAAAGCAAGAAATGGAATAATCAGTTCGTATGTCTTCCATCGGGATAGAACATTGCCACACTTTTGAATGATTGCAGAAGATACTATTCAATTTCCCGGCGGTGGGTTGTGTTTTTTATACATTTTTAAGAACTTTAAAATAAAGAAAATTAAAATAAAAAACCTAGTCACAAGTTTGCGCAATTTGCTGCAAGATTTGAAAATAATAAATCAAAAATTCAAAAAAAATCTGAACGAATAAGAATAAAATTCCATATTAAATATTTTGAAGGTACATCCTAATTTCTTTGTGTTACATTATAAACCGGTAAAACGCAAATTAAAGAAAATTACAAAATTGTAATAAAAAATGTTCACTTCAAGGAGGAAAAATATACTAAAAACAGGAAATTTGTACATAATAAAGCCAAAAAATAAAAGCTTAATCTCCTTTGTTTAACGCTTCAAATAGAAGTTGCCAAGGGGAAAGTGTTTTAAAGCCTTAACCCGAGTTGATTAATGAGTGACGAAAATATGTTTCGTTCCACTGAATTCCCTGAGACTCTAAACCGCTTTAAATTGATCCAACTTTCTTTTCAAACAGAATTTATTTTAAAAGTCTGTAAGACATAGAAATTAGGATGAACCTCCAAAATATTTAATACGGAATTTTTATTCCTTTTTCGTTGCGATTTTTTGAATTTTTGATTCCTTGTTTCTTATATACATATGTAAGATAAAAAATATGTAAATCAAAATTATAATTTAAACTAATTCCCTTTAATTCTCTCTCTCTCTCTGTTTTAAAAATCGTAATAACTTTTCTGGATTGCGTCATTTCTAGATCATTCCATTTTGCATGGCCTGCGCAGGGCTGAATGTAATAATTGGGAATTGAAACTTTAAAATCAAACCAAAACTTTTTTCTTCGTGTGCTTCTATATTGGCTAACTAGGCACTTCAGCTTCTCTCTCTTCGCTCCTTGGTAGCTATTTCGTTGTGCACGCTTTCTATCGCAATACTTCCCGAAATGTAAACGTTCTTGAATAGGCAGGACTAGAGTGCCAAGTGATTGTGGCCACGAACGTCAACTGGAAAATAAAAATCGCTTCGACTGCCAAGTTTCTTTATCTTATACAGCTATTATGCATCGACGCTGCTCCGTCTTTTCCTCGCATTTATTATTACACACACACATATATATATATATATACATAGCGCTGAGAACCTTGATTTAGAAACACTGCATTGCTTTTTAGGATTTACACTAACAACTTGCTGCAGAGCTTAATATAAAATATTTTCAAATTTAGCTCTGAAGTTTATATTTACTAAAGCGTTTTGTGCAAAATATATGACTGCAGAGTAACGTATACCTTTATGTTATATAAAACGCAAAATAATTGAAAAATTAGAAACGTTATCATCATACCATAAAGTTATATTAAGAGCCTCAGCTTTAAGTCAATATTGCAGTGTTTTCAATGCAGCGCACATCAAAGCGACATTCAGACTCTACTGACACGGCGCTAAAAAGTACATTTCATCTCATTGGGACACTATGCGCGTATGCCTTTTAAAAGTCTTAAAGTAAATACATTAACTAGACAACGGAACTATTCGACGTAATAAAACGTTTTCACCCACCGAATGCAACAGTTTTTTCGAATCAATGGAGTCTTTACTAAGGGCCCTTACAACAATGTTGCCACCAAAGGGTTGAAAGAAAACTCCCTACTTGACAAGGAACCACCACGGAGGTCCCCTAATCCATAATGCATTGCTCACTTCCTTTCCTGATTGGTTGCAAGGCCTCCGTATCGCGCAGCACTACAATTTTCCGACGCTCGCGACAACTAATTTCGAGCCGAGATAAGCTGTAACACTCCTGCTTTTGCAGCCTGAAGATAAGAGGAAACGGAATGTGACTCTTGGCTGTGTCTTGAGGGTCCGAGATAAGGGTATTAAGACCCTCGTAAATTACGAGGTTACCTCGCGACAAAAGCGTAAAAATGCACATTACGAGCGCATCAATGAGAGAGCTGTAACAAAGTGGTACTGGTCGGTGATACCGAAAATAAACTGCCAGGACACAGGTTCCTTGATAAAGGGGCTCCTTTAATCCCTGTTATATTCTGCTAATAACGTTGCTTCTTAAAGGGGATTGCACGTTCCCTGCTCTCATCGGTTGTAAGCTGGCGATTGGAGAAGAAAACCAGCATATTGCCACTTAAGAGTTCTTTATTTAGCGGCCCAAAATAGCGATTCATGTAAAATGAAACTGAGGAGCCCGAGTTTTTATGAAAGTGATTATGAATACACTAAAGTCGATTAAAGGAAATGATAAATTCTTTTAGCATTAAATTTTCTTTTCAAATTTAAAATAGCACTTTTAAATGCTTTCAAATAATCAGGAGAAATAATAGTATTTCTTTCGGTAAAACTTTTAATATCTTATGTCTTCAGCTAGGGCACGTTCGTGTGAATTTAGAATTTAATATGCATATGAAAAAATTCATATACATAGGACGAAATTTTCAATTTAAGCAATTGAGCATAATTGTAACTGAGAATTTTTATTTCTTAGTCTTTTGTAATTTTGCAATTTCTGGAGAATTTTTATTAATTTATGAGATAAAAAGTTACACTGAATAATTATTGCCTGCCTAATTTTACACATCGCTAGCTATTTTCTTACATATAATCTGCTTCGGGTATCAAAGAGATAAAATATCGCTCTCTTTTATATCTTTATACGTATACGTATGTATATACATACATACAGTAAAGTCCCTACCATTCGGCATAGGCATAATAAATGTTGGTCGAATAACACAGAATATCGAAAAATGAAATATTAAAGCAGACCTGCGTGACAAAAGGTGACTCTTTATTATAAACTTGGCTGAATACTAGACAGACATAATTACGGTTCTTTAAAACAAACAAGTAATTATTTTTTTTCCTTCAACAGTAAAAGTGTTGGAGTAAAATACTGATCCGTTACGGTAAACTTAGCACTGCATAAAAGCTACGTAACAAAAATAAATATTTGTATGGATATTAAAGAAAATAGTAAGAAATATTCTGTGAAACTTAATGAATTTATTTTGTGGAAAAACTACTTATGGGCATAGTCAACGGCTCCGAGATTTCCAGTTTTGGGGACTGTGGTGCACTTGGAAGGCACACTGGCAGTGCATATTGAATGAAACGCACGGTACATTAACAGTATCACATTTAGTAAAAATTTAATTTATCACGCTAAAAATTTAAAAGTTTAAAAAATTTAATTTATTAAAAACAACTGATTAATTTTTAGTATGAATTAAGCTTTCACAATACGCCATGTAATCAAAAATCAGATAGTCGAAAAAAGTTTGTTTCGAATTTGGTATTCTAATGTAAGTAAGCCCCAAGAATCTGGAAATACAGTTGAAAAACAGTGGAAGGAAATATGCCCTTGTAAGACGAATCGAGAGAAAAAGATTCATCTTTATATGCACAGAAAAACAAAGAAACTTAATTAGACATCTAAGAATCACAGTTCATGCACACATTAACAACCAGTGAATATAAAAAAAACCAATCAAATAGCAGTCAAGGGATTTAGCTAGACATCAACTTGCATGTCAAATGCTTGGGATTAATAAGGAAAAAGAAAGTGACTTATTTTGGAGGTAAACTGACGCAGAAACTGACACGGTATTTTTCAATTGTAAACGAGCTATCAGGACAATGGACCAGAAAAAAAAGATAGTGAAATAAGTGAGGTATTAGTGAGGAATCACAGATCTTATATCTTCTGATGCATTAAGCTCTTTTTATCAAGCGTGAAAAGACAAGTAAACTGGAAAGATTCAGAATATTCCGTTACGGAAAAGTGACAAAAGTAATTCCCACGTTTTACGCATAAAAGCGTAAAACATGGGAAACCGAAAACATAAGAGAGAGAGAAACCCATCCGAAGGGAAAAACTGGAAGAAAATGAAATAATAAAACAACGAGAATCCAGGATTTAATATGTGACGGACCAAACATGTAAAACCCCAACGGAAACAGTTTGAACAAGGCGAAGATCAACACCAAGTAGGCACTCTCCTATGGAAATATTGCGTCATCCCATAAAATAATACGGTTCTTGTGAGTTTCTGAAAGATTCTAAAGTTGGAGGGAGACAAGCTACCTGCATCAAACTGCAATAAAAACAGGTAGTAATTTTACCTTGTTCTTATTCTTAGTGCAAGCTTTAAAGAGTGCAGTTCGAATTTAACAGCTGCTTTTTTCAAATCAAAATGGATGTGACAAAGATGCATGCTCAGTCTATTTTGCTTTATGAGCTCAATTAAATAGTTACTGATAGAAATATTCATGTAGTATAGGGGGATCAGACAGTAAGCGTAAATCAGTGTCAACGGTGGTTTCAGATATTCTGACCCTACAACCTACAGCATAGAAGACAAGCCTCTTCCTGGAAAATTTTATGTTGATAACGAAAAGCTAGAATAATTTCTTGGGTTCACATCTACCCGATGCAGGGTGTTACGAACTCCAGAAAGAAAGGAGTCATTCCGCAAACATGAAACACTTTATTGAAGCACATAAAACACACAAGAATAAACACTATATCCAAAACGTTCCTTATGTTTCTTTTCTCCTACTCAACTTTTTGATTCCTATATACTCTAGAAGTTGACGCCACGCTACCTCAACTTCAATTCACTTCACTTCGAAATATTTATAGAGTTCGGCGAGGACGTCCTACAAACCTTGCTTGAATAAAATAGCCTTGTAATTATTGGGAAATGGCAGAGGATGAAGGAGAGTCTGTTTTAGATTAAAAAAGACCTTTGTTTATTTAAATTTTAAGAAATAAAAGAAGTTATAAAAATGCCGCGCAATTTATGGGATGGCGCAATGACCCCAACGAGAAAATCGAAAAGCTAAACAAAATTTCGGTACGTATCTGAAAATGACGAAAGAACAAGCATTTAAAGTAAAAGATCTAGCAGTGGTAATAGAATGTAGATAAAAAGGATGAAAAATGATGATTGAAAAAGTGAAAGAAAATAGGACTTATTATAGATGCCATATGCATTCACTTTTAATTATTTTGATCTGCAGATTCGAAGACACGATGATGAAACGTTGCTCGCAGTCTTTTTCGCCCCATTCCGAAATACTCCGACCGCAGACTTCGGTGGAAGCCTCCAAGACATCTCAGCGAGTTGAAGACCGAGAAATGAACAATCGTAACGGTGTCTCCATAACAATGCAGCGAGCGTCATGCGGAGTTCAGAGTTGCGTCAGCCTCTTAATCAATGTTAAGTCGCGGGCAGCTGTCAAGGACAGCATTCATTAGGAGGCAACTATTGTATTAGGGCGAACGAGTTAAGCCTTCCGGATCAGTTTGAGTCAAAAACTCTTATTTATTTCAGCCCCTTTTCATATTTTCTTTTCCTTTTTGGACTTCTATTTACTGACGCGATGAATGAGAGTTCAGAAATTTCTTGGACCGAATTGGAAAACAATGGCTGGGAGGAAAATGAAAGAGGGATGAAAATTGATGAATGATGACAGAATGACTGATGAGTGTAGGAAAATTAAACTTGGCCCTTTTGGCGAAAAGAAGTTGAAAGAAGAGAAAAATAAGAACACAGTTTGAGAGACGTATAACCGAAAAGCTCGTGGAGAGTCTATATTAGTTTTATTTACTCTCTTTTCTCTTCAGCGCAACAGAGGGAAAAGGTGCTGAAAAGTAATTTATCGAGATGTGTGTGCGGCGTATTTCTCCAGCCAGAACGAAAATGAAAAGTTCTGCTAGAGAGAAATAAATGTAAGCATTTTATAAGTAGTCAGATTCAACCTTGCATGAAAATGCGTTTTACGGCCGCGAAGTTATATCACGTTTTCACAAAATATGGAAAACGGTAAAAGAAACAAAAGAATTTTTTATTTTTCAAGATGCAGTTAAGGATATTTTTTACACACGCCATTCTTTAACTCGGCAGTTATACAAAAAGCGTATAATATAAAATTAAACAATGTGTCCTAGAAAGAATACTAGAGTTTGGTGTTAATTTATGTAGTAGCCTCTAAAATATTTTTGTTGATGTGAATAATGAACATTAAATTTCAAAAAGTGTTACAGTTATAAGGTTCTTCCTTCAATCTCTTGATTTTCTTCGTAAGCATAAACTGTGAAACCTTATGTGGAGGACAGTGAGCGAATCTAGGCTATGTCCTTTAGTGTTGCAGAAACTACAAAGTCAGAAGGAGGGTTTAAAAGTGACCCTTTATTCTAATATTTACAACTCTTCAAATCGAGAGTAAGCCACTACTTGGGCTGAACTAAAATAATATTAAACTAAAGTGTGTTAACAAATTCAATACCTAACTAAATTCTAAATAGGACGGCGAGGGAAGCTTAACTCTTAGTGAAATGCAATAAATGCGAATTTTCACTAGCAAACACTGGTAATTGCAAATTGCCTATGAAGGCGAACTTTCAGTAGACAGAGGAAATCTTTGCGCGCACAGCCTTACGGCGATAAATCCAAGGCTCTATATTTCCCCTCGTTAACTCCTGCCTTTTAACTGCTAACAGATATATGCGATTTGCATAAATATCTCACTCGCGCTAAATTCGGGCAGCAACTGAAACTTTGAGAATTCGATAGGAAAGTTCAAACTAAAAATAATTTGGTTAATTAAAATAATGAATGCTACACAGTGCTTTATACATATGCTTGCACCGTTAACAGTAGCGTATGTATGTATGATCTTAGCACCGAGGAAAAACGGCGGCAACATGTGCACCTTTGAAGCCCGAATTTTAAATTTTGATTTTTTTTATTGATTTATATTTTGAGTAAATTTAAGAAACTTTTGCTTAAAAACTCAGCGATATAAGAGCTTCGTACTGCCAGTCGCCAAAAGGAAAATACTTGCTCAACAAACCCAACGATTGAAAAGAAATGCGTTGTAACCACCGATCGAATTAAATATTTTTATCTTCCACCCGTGTTCTGCTGCAGTTTAGGAGAACGTAATATAATATTTAATTTTTTTCCAAAGTTATTCTATTATTAATTAACAAACTAAGCGATTTAAAAGAGATAAACACAGATTCATTTCAATTATTAATATTAATTACAAGCTGGATCTGTGAAATTTCATTAGCTGGATTCATTAAAATTAGATATTTTTATAATGACTATTTTAGGTGGGTAGCTGCGCAAGTGGTTAGTAGTCTTAAGAAGTGATCACAGAACTTTCCAGTCTGCATGAAATAACTTTTATAAAATCAGCAAATGGCAAGAATAAGTTGATAGTCTTTCTTTTATAAAATTTATTTATCGACAAGAACGTTTCATCAACGGTCCGTTGAACTAAATTAGTAAACTGCGTAGTGTGACCTCGTGTTCTTCTTTTAGCAAAATATAATAACAAAAAGTAATAAAAAATGGTCAAGAACACCCAGAAAGAGTTGATATGGGTTGAATAGCATGTCATTTCACTGCCATTTATCGAAACGCAGACGAAAGCCTAGTTCCGTCTACTTTAATATTCATTCACATTCTCTCTCCCTCCCAAGTTAATATGTGTCAAGACTAGAATTAAGTTGTTTCCCCCCAAATTTTTCTTTCTATTCCATTACGAGAGATTCGCTCAAAAATCCAGAAATTCGCTCAAGTAGGCCGGCTAGTCTTAGCCAGACGAGGAAGAAGCTGCAGAAAAGTAAAAAGCAGGAGTGCCAAAAGAAGAAAATCTCATGACCACCCAGAAGAAGTGTCTTCCCCTAACTGAACATGTTTCAGAATTTAATAATTTATTTGTAAATTTATTTACTTCGTGAAAAATCGTTCAAAAATTTTCGAAAAATTACATGACAGAGTAACAAAGAAACAAAAGAGAAAGTAATACATTCTTTTGTAAAAATATGTGACGTTCAAATTTCTGTAACTTTCATACATTTTCAAGTCCCAAAGAATGAAATCTATTATTTATTATTAAGATGCACATAAAAATCGAACGCAAATGAATATAAGCGAAACGTTCGACGATAAAACAATATTAAATGTGTCCGCTTCTTAAATGTACCCTGGTTTCTAAAAGTTAAACAGGTAATGCATATTAGCTGAATTTGAGTGTCTGAAATGATATATATGCTCGAATATATGTTAATAAGTTAGTCGTTGAGGACGCCGGGATTCTGAACGATTTGTGGAGGTTCATTTAAATGCTGATACGAAGTGTTTATAACTTTCTTAGGATAATTTTTGACAATGAACAAATTACATAATTGCGTTGCTCAAAGGAAACAAGTGGCAGATAGTGAGCGCTAGCGTACTTCGCGCGAATTGTAGCAAGGCAGTCAATCAAAGATAGAATTCTTTTCTTTGGCGTTGACAATGCGGTAATTTTTTGAAGGTTGAAACAATTCAAGCAAGTCAAACAGTTCTCCGTTTGCATATACGTTTGGCATGGCCGATTGCAATAAAAAAGGAGATGCACAGCTAGATGTTATAGCCACCCATACACAAAATTTCATTGTTCTGTGGCTAATAGTTTTTGAGTTATGCAAGACAGATACATACTTACATACATACGTACAGATGTCACGAAAAAAATCCCTTTTGCATTCACTTTAAATCAATTTTACAATCTATTTTGAAAAAAACAAAGTCCTTTATTTTATCCGTACGTACAGACATCAAGCAAGAAAATCGCCCAAATGGATTTGGAACAATTAAAATGGATAATGCCCGCTACTTCCTTGTTTTCGTACAAGGAAGTAATATGTTTCTTAAACGGAGTTAGTGCGGGGAAGAAAGAAAGAAAACTTAAATATTAATTCATATGAAAAAACTTCGATGCATTTGCTCTCGGTAAACAATAATAATATTTTGATACGTTAGAAATACTAGGAAAGAGGTTCTTTGAAAATCAGCACAGTTATTGACATTTCTTTTTTTCTTTTTCGCCCCTCTTTCAAAAGAAATTTAAATTAAGAAATTTCAGAATTTTACTAATAATATCCCATTTATTAAACACACGAGAAAAAAAGAATATAAATGGATCACAAAAAAAGAAATTCTATTTTCACCGAAAGAAATAATTTTCCTTTCTATTTGTTTTCAATAAGCTAAACATAAACGATTTTATAAAAGATATAATTTTAAGTAACCTAGTTTATTCAAAAAGATTCTAGAAGTTGTAAAAAATCATAAACCTACTTCAAGAAAGGCACATGAAATTTAAAAAAAATATTAATACTTTTTTTCTTTCCGGAGAAACTATGTCAGTGTGTCACATGTACTCAGATTTAATTGAAAAACACGAAGATCAAATAAATCTTAGCCTCTTAAAGCATGCATTGAACGCACATTTCTGACATGTCTTTGGCCTTAATTGCATATTGTTCGGAGATGGATTAAGTTAAAGATCAAATAATTTAAAATATCCGTCACAGTGATCGCATTTGACCCGAGTAAATGGAAAACCTATAAATGATAGCTTTGCAATACATTTTGTCATTTATGAGTCATTAAATTCATTAAGAGATAAAAACTTTTAAAAGGAAGTTAAAATAGTACTCCAACTAAAAATAATGAATACTGTTGATTTCTATGTTATAAATAAGTTGTATAACATCAAATAGAATTATGTAAGTTATGCATATAGATCACTAAAATTCCAACTAATCACAATCTGCAGAATTAAAAGTACAATGCTTAAGGGAATCGTTGAAGGATTTCAAGATCTTCAGCTGTTAGGTAAAGAGCTGTTAGGTGAAGTTACATAAAGATAAGTAGGCCTTCTTAAAATGTTTTATCGGTGAAATATTACACAAGCAGAATATTCAATAATATATATTGTATACACTTTAGAAAATCAAACTTTTTATGCAATATGATGGATAACGGGTATTACATTTATCAAAAGCAAATCCTCAACAATTTATCATCAATGATGTCCTCTTTTACCATTCACACGCTAGCTGTCAGAAAATCCATCGCAGTTAGAATCCGTTCGAAGAATGAAATACTACAGAAAATCAATAATATAAAAAAGCAATTCAGTATCTGGCACGTCAACGGGCTATTTCCTGAGGCTTATAATGGAATTCAAATGATTTCTCAAAAGACAGCAAAACCCATTAATGTAAAAAACACAGGGTATTACAGTATTAAGGATTTAAGAGTCATAAAATGTCACTTTTTGCTAATACCATCATTTCCATTTCCATCTAACAGTTTAATATTTGTCCCGTTACATAATATACTGTGTAAGAGAAAAATTTAATATACTTGCTGCTCTGACTACCACAGGTGATTCTTGTTGAAAGTTAATCATAGTGTCATGAAGATCCCATGATCTTTTAAACAATAATAACAAGAACGCATTGCCCCAAATGGTAACATTTAAAATTATATAGCACATTCGAAATCTCTATATATTTTGTAATGATTTGATTTCAACTCTGTAGGCATGTTATACTGAATACTTAATTGGGTAGATTTATTATTTCCTTGTATATTGAACGTACACGAGCTTCGGTAGCTCAATTTCTCAAAACACGATGCAGAACCACATTAGAAAAATTTCAATGCAAGAAGTAGGACTATAATTTAAAAATCTAAACCTAAGCATTTTATATAGTTCTCTCAGAGAAAAAAATCCAATCAGTAAAATGTTTGCATACATTTAAAATATGCCATAACTTCATATGGTAAATTAGCAGAGATTTTCGAAAATAAAATCTATTAACTTCAATCAATTTTCTGTGTGTGTTACTGGCAGAAATTTGATATTATTCTATATTGAATTAGAGAGAAACGACACCAAAAGACGCTTCTTTTAGCAATAAATGATGCTAAGTAAAATAGCATTTGTTACTAACACTGTAGCTTGCTTACCCGTTGTTATTTACTAATATTTCTTTAAATTTTATAACTTTTTTTCGTTCCCTTGTACGAAGTCGAGGAAGTGTAGTAATTGCGAAAACATTTGGGTACCATATTTCAACGGAAATATACATTTTGAACGTTCCCGAATCCATCTGGACGATTTTTTTTCCGTGATGTCTTAATCTATGGATAGAGTAAAGGATTTCTTTTTTTTTTCGAAACGGATTGTCAAATGGATTTAAATGGATTCAAAAGGGAGTTTTCCAAGACGTCTGTTCGTACGTATGTATGTATCTCAAATACGATTAGCCGCAGAAAGTTGAAATTTTGTATATGGGACTGGTTGCACACCTCCTTTTTTATTGCACTCAGTAATACCAAGCACACGCACGCACGCACGCGCGCACACACACACACACACACACACTTTATTTAAGCCAGGCCACACTTTATTTAAGACAGGTAAGTGGGTATGTGCATACTGCCCACTTATCTGACTTAAATAAAGTCCTTACCCGGCCTTTATTTTCGCAATCGTTGGTCGTAGTACTTTCAATCATATATACTTTCAATTATAAAAGTGTTTTAACTAACGCAATTATTCATGTATTGGCAGTATCAAATTAAAAAGTAAATAATTGTTGACAAATAACGAAATCTAACAACATATATAATAACAGTTTAAATGTGTAGTTAATCTAATAATAAATATCTAATAATAAATATCTAATAGTACTTCATATCAGTTTATTGTTGTAAATATCTAAAAATATTTAACACCAGTTTATTGTTTTATTGTTGTTTTAAAAAGAATATTTAACGGGCCCATCAAGGAAATCATGCAGTATCCACAAATCAAATTTGTTTTTTATATTTAACTTATTATTTCATCCGAATTATTAGAAGCAGATAAAATACTATTTTTACTTGATTTCTCAGAATCTTTTGAGAAAACATTACTAATATTCTTCACACTATAAACAAATATTTTAGAGACAGCATGTAAAGTACTGTCAATATCTCATTTTGGAAATATAAAATGTTTCTTTATCAACGACTCGAAAGAAAACATGTTCAAAGTACTTTTTGTTTCCTCTTTAAGATAAAATCTTTTCCTTCGCAAACAGACACTGATACTAATCGCCGATCTTTCATTTTTGTTGAATAATAAGATTTCGTACTGCGTCAGTTAATCGTTCCAAAAGTTATCGCTTCTAAACTTCTAAACAATATTTCAGAGAAAGTGTTATTCATATCACGAATGCCGTAAATAGAGTAAGTTTTTGGATGTTTCTAACTGGTGAATTGAAAATTTTCTAAATGTATTTCTTGGGTACGCTACTGTCTGCATTATTTTTTAAAGTTAAATTAATAGTAATTTAATAGAATGTAAGCTTCTATATACATCTCTCCTGTTAATTTGTTTTTTAAAATGAAAAATTCTTTTTTAAGTATTTTGATATTTTACGCTCATATTATTTACGTTCGAAGAACAACAATGTTGAAAAATAACAATTAAATTCATAAGCTGACAGCAGTAGATATAATTTTTATTTCAGACGAAAGACGAAATATTCGTGTAATTGTTTTATATTTACTCATTTTTGTAAGTTTATTAGCCAAAAAGGGCTATCAGTCTCGAAACACGATTTTACGTTGTTTCACTTTTCATTCGAGTTTTACTTTTGATTCGAAAAATATAAGATGTTATTCTTTAATATTTAATCTGTTATTAATTAATAAAGTAAACTACAGATGCAGCTCTTAAGAATATTATTTTTCCTTCTTTTTAATCTGATTGACTTAAATACCAATGTATTTAATTTACATTTAATTTATGATATATCTAATTAAAAACCTTAAATATTTTTATAGAATTACATTACATATATTTTCTTTTTTTTAAGTACACAAAAGTTGTATAACATTCCCATGTTAGCCTAAATGCATATTCATCTAATATCCCGTAAAACGCCATCCATATCGATAATCTGTATTGATAAAACATATAAACTTTAAAAGAGCGTTTTCGTGCAACCATCAAGCGTGCTAAGCGTTTCAGTTTTTTTATTTTACTTTATGATATTTATTTATTTATACGTTGATTCTTATCTCTGAAGCATTATGCAATAATTTGAAATTTGCAGAAATGCAATTCTCCCCCAATTGTAGTCACAAGCACATATATTATTACTTTCCAGTTACAGCAAAAACAAATTTTTCCATGAAATTTTCGCAGTAACAGTTAGAGTAATCCCTTTTATTTTACATTGTGGCAACCAATGTGTTAATAATTAAAATAAGATAATGGATGCTTACGACACAAATAAAAGGAAATAAGCCATTTATTTTTGGCTCCAATCCAGTATTTTGGGGCATTAGCGCAAAGCAAATAGCAATTCAAATTGCAATTAAACCATCCTACACGAAGCTATTTCTTTAACTAACCGCAAGATAAGAGAACTTTTCTTTAAACATTTTATAAATCGATTTTAATTAAGTATCGGATCGATGATTCCTCCCCTCTAGAGAAGAAAGAAGAGTAGTCATTCATAGACATCTAGAAAAACCCATAGCCCTCTTATGACTACTGAATACCTTCGTTTTTTTCTGAAGCGATCCTCCCATTACTTTTATACCCATTATCTCAACTACAATAAAAGTCATTCTACGGCCAATTAACTTCAAGGCTTAATGGAATTAATAAAGAAAGGATGAAGAGTAAAAAAAAGATTAAAAAAGAACGACGAGAGAAGCTCACGAGGAATATTACTCTCTTCAAAAACTAAAACAAAAGATAATTGAAAAAAATAATAAAATAAAACGGGCTCGTTTTCACATAAATAGAAAGAAAATTCTCATTTGTAATCCCCATCTTCCTAAGCCTGGTATAAAGATGTCAAAATAGCAAATATTACTCTTCTCCGTCTTCGACGATTTGCATGAGGGAAATAAGTTGTCGGGTGTTGGACAATTGTTTGTCTCTGAAGATTACGAAAATGGGCAATTTCGGTTTTTAAATGAGAACAATTGCTAAGGGGGATAAGGATTCACCCCTACTTCTTTAGGCAAGTAAGAACAGCAGCGGCTATTTGGATGCCATAATTTATGCAAGTGCAAGCAAATATCTTTTCTGCGTGTCTATGCAAAATAAACGACACAAGATATACGAAAATAAAGAAACAAAAGTCAGAAATAATACAGAATAAGAAAAACAAGGCATAAAGTCAGAAAGTATCGCTATTTATACATTTAATTTCATTTTCAAAGCAAATTGTGGTCTTTTAAAGTTAATCGCTTACACTTTTGATCGCATTCCACATGCTTTATGTATTCATCAGGGCCGATTAAGCCGCGGCAGATTTTAGGGGCGGTAAAATTTTTAAAATTTAGGGAAGCACCGAGCAGAAAAATGTACGACAGCGTATTTGTACGCAGCAGTTCTTTCAGATTACGCTGTAACAAAATCCAAATATACAAACCGACTTGATGTTGTATGTGGAAGAAAAATATACGGTTTCAAACACTGCGTTTGGCATTAAAAGAATTTGTTATTCGAAGATTCAAAAACATCAAACTCATTCAAAACTAAAAGCATTTAAATTTCTTTTTATATTATTCGTTTTCTGTGCCATTTTTTGTAAAGTAAATATTGAAAAGCGTTTATTTTGTAGGCATGATATAAAAATTAGAATAAATGTTTATTTTGTTTACCTAATATATCTGTGTTCTCACTTAATCATACCTAAAAATTCAAATTTATTTTTGCATTCCTTAGAAACTACAGAAATTAAAAAGAGTTCCGGGATAGAAAAAATTTGGAAAACGCTGCTTTAGAGTTATAGCTGCCAAAAATGGGATCAAGCCATTGAATTCTAGTAGCTACTCACAGTTGAAAGAGCTGTCGTACGGTAAAACGCACTCCGAGACCATAATCAAAACCTCCGCCCCCTCTCAGTAAATTCACATGTATAGGACACCAGACTCTCACAAAATGCCCCTGGTGAGGAACATACGATCCCCTGTAGAGATAAGAGCACGACTGGGAATGGACTTAGTGACGCACCAAACTCCATAAAACGCAGCAAGCAGAGATATAAAATGAAATGACTCGTTCGCCAATGAGTCTTCAGCAGATGAGCTCACTTTCAGTCCAGCTGACAGAAACAACGATTCGGTGGCGTTGGTTTTCGCAACTGTAATAGACTCACCACAAGGGAAAAAAAGAGTCCTTGAAGATTTGGCGAACAGTGTCACTGCCTTTCATAAAAATGAAGGCAATATATATCTTAGTTACATAAAACTAGCGCATGCTTTTTGTTTCATTTTAGTCAAGTTTACTTCGACGAAACTTTACCACCAATATTAGGTTCATCGGTTTCAAAACAATACTAAATAAAAATGCAATATTATGAAAGAAAGTAATTACAATAAAACTTGCAAAATGAGAAATCACTACACGTACAAACTGTATGACTAGTGATTTCTCAGAGAACGGAATTTAAATGAATTTATAGCTATTCATGATTTAAAAAAAATATTTTTATACCATAAAGTCGATGTCCAAATTTCGAATTTATATTAGGAAAATTTATACTTAACAGTTTACCGAGGCTAAAATTATACTAACATAAAATAAAACACGAAGTATAAAACAAACGTACAGTTTTAAAGCAGAAATATTTACTATTTAAAGGGAATAATTTAATTCTCGAAAAGTAGGAAAATTGCAACTGCACCGATCTTGGAAGTAATGGCAATAATGACGGTATGTTAGTCTGAGTCGTCGCAATATGTGAGAGAAGAAGGTATACAGGATATTGATGCAAGAGAAAAAGAAAGAAGATAAATTAGGAAGTTAATCGAACAGGTGATCAATAAATGTATGAGTTTTCTTTATGTCTGCTTGCCTTGATGTTATATGCCCAAATTTTAAAGGACTGAAGTCACGACATCATGCTTGAATGTTTAGATTCATATGTTGTTTTAAAGCAAAGTTCTTTTTAGATTCTGACCATTTTTTTTGCGTGATGTCTGTACACATTACACACGGACAGAATAAAGGTCTCGTATTCCAAAACGGATTGCAAAATGGATTCAAAAGTATTCTCTCGGGACGTCTTTACGCACGTACGTACGGTATCTCACATAAATAAAAAAACGATTAGCCGTACAGCGTTGACATTTTGTATATGAAACTGCTGTAACATCTGGTTGTGCAACTCTCTTTTTTATTGCAATCGTCAGTACACCTTTCCAACAGGCTGAAAAGCACCTAACCCAGTGGGCCAGCTGTTCCGTCGATGGCGAAAAGAAAAGAAAGAAAGTACATACACCTATCCAGCTTCCCAGCTTTACCCGGCTTAAAAGTCCTCACTCAGCCTTTATTTTTGCAATCTTTGGTTTTAGTACGACTAAATACTTCCAATTACAGAAGTGATTTAAATGACGAAAATATTCATGGTTTGGCAATCTCAGGTTTTTTTTTAAAGTTAAGTACAAATAACGAATCTAACTTTTAACGCCATTTCAAGGTTCCTCAACTTATATTTGGGGAAGTTTAGTACTCGTTATGAAAAAATAAAATTATAAGAAGTCTCACTCTACGAAAAAAAGTTGACCGGGATATTTAATTTCAAAATTTGAAATTTTTTATATTATTTTTAACTTGCATTGAGAGATCCCTTAATTAAGTTAGAATAATTCGAAGAAATAAGTTTAAATTTCAAAAGCTGCGAAAAATTTATATCATTTTTACAAAGAACTCATGTGGTGTCCACATTAGAATTTTTTAAAGTCATACTCTGTATATAATATACAAAATAAACTCTCAGCGATGTTTTAGCTTTTTCCAGTTTTTTTCGAGGGGAGGGAAGGGAGTGAATATTCTGATCTTATTTCTCTTTGGTTAATGAAAACGGATATTGCCAAATTTCCCTTTAGTAAATTTAACATTCAGATCTGAAAAAGGGCAAATAATATCATTAATTTATTAAGAAATAATTAAGAATCAATTAATGTATTAATGAAATAATTAATGCATTTGCACACTAAATATTATTCATTTCCGAGACGCAGTAATCGTTAAGTGCTCCTGTGGTTGCCAAAAATGCATTAGAAGCAGTGGAATTATTTTAAATAGCAGTCTGGAAACTGGAAGTTAGTTTTTGCAACGAAATTTCAGCTTTTGGTCGCAAATACACAATTATCACATTTGAACAAAAATCATTGAAACAGCTTATCCCTCCACCAAATAAGCTACTAGTGTAAAAACCCGCTGCAAACAAACGAAAGAACAAAAATCTTTCCCATCGTTGTAGCTTTGTTCGCCTCTTGATTCCCATAGGAGTGGAATTGTAAATTCTCTGGAGGAAAGAAAGAGACAAAAAAAGAAAAAAAAAAGGCTAAAGAAGAGAGAAAAGGCGGGTAACCAGCCTTGTTTAAAAATAAGAACTCCACATAATATGTTGCCAAAGAAAGAAAGAAAACAAAGCAAAAACAACAACTACAACCACCGCAACCAAATATTTGAAATGCGCTGAGTTCGATTTAGGAAGGAAGAAAAAAGACGCACGAAATGTGATGGAAATGAGGGGAAATGAAAAAATAGATAAATAAATAAAAGAAAAACAGAAAGAGAGAGCGAAAGAAGAGGGGATAGCATTTTTCAAGACCTCTGTCATGAATGATCGTTGATCGTTGGCAATGGATGGCATGACTTTCAACTGACAGGGATTTCTGTATTTCAGGCATTAAATGAAAGGAAAACAAATGTAGACAAGCTCTTAAGTCTTGAGCATTTAGAACGATGTTAGAAGACATATTTGCCCTTCCAGGCATTTCGAAAGAAATTATTTTAAAAAGTCACTGGTAACTAAAATTATTCATAACCAAATCCTAATCAGGTGGGATCGAGGCTTTTCACTAAATTACACCCTGCTTATTTATTATACGATATATTTAACATTAAATAATCAGTTACTGATTTAACTGAAATTTACGTTGCAAAAGAATCAAATATGGAGAAGAATGGACTTAGTTTTAGATCAACTGGATTAAATAAATACGGCAAAGCAAGTAAAGGCTATGGCTAAGGAAAAGCGGTGCCCTCGTTGGCATTTTTCTATGGCAAACGCCTCAAATTTACTTTAATTCTCATATGTGGACAAGCATGAAAACTTGTGCAGCCATTATATTCAGTCCGAGAGATTGAAAAACGAGCGACTTCTTTCTCAGTTTTAAATAACTTCTCTTACAGTTTATGGATTTTGCCTTGTTTCAAAAGAATCAAGTGTTTTAGACTTCACCAAAAATATTCTGTGGTTCGCAGAAAGTTTAGCTGATATTCAGTTTAAGGTTTTATTTCATAAAGCTTTTTTTTAACGAACAAGTGAAGAAAAATCATATTTAAATATTCCAAATCCAAAATCTGAAGACCTTTATTATGCACTCAATTGAAGGCCACCCATAGAAAATGCTAAACAAAAAAATCACTAAGAATTAGGATCAAGGAGGAAATGTGATTTCAGTCTGTGCCAAGATAACTGGTAATCTGTCCTAGAACCTATGCCTGGTTGAGAATTTGATAATTTACGATTGACTGCAGCTTAGGATATATACTCCCTGCTTTTAATTTAAATTGCTATACATCAGAAAAATCTCAAAACGGAAATTTGTTAGCAAGTAATTTAGAAATAGCCCAGCACGCAGTCAGTAACAAAGAAAGGACATCTTGTATTATTAAATCCCTTAGATTGTAACTAAAACAATTAACCGTTAAAAACGTTATTTCAGAATGCTAAAATATACTTTTCTGAATTTGATCTGAACATCTTTACACCTTTTAAGATATTAAAATGCAATTTCTGAGTTTTTATTACTTATATGACGCTCCGTAAATACTACATAAAATTTACATAAAAAACGCCAGCATTCTGTTGCAGTAGGTGATGTATTGTGTTTATACTTCCGGAAAGATTTTATATTTTATTTCCAAGATTTTCTAAGTTTTTCTAGATTGATTGATGATTTTTTTCCCTGAAGATGTGACGATGGATCAATCATTTTCATTTTTGACAAAGTATTATGTTTTTGCTGTTTCTGTTATCTATTAAAGAATATATATATAATATATATATATCTGTAAATCACGATGAATCCCTTTTATGCTTTTTTAATCACTACATCTTCCCTTTGTCCTACGTACATCACTGCAAATTTTCTGTAATAATCGCTAAGCTAGTATAACTGTACAAAAGTTCCAACAAATGCAGATTAGAAGAAATGAATAATTTCCGCAACAAGAACACTTCAGTTAAACGCATAAGAAAAGAAAGTAGGGATTCCCTTCTTTAGATATATCCTTAGAGCAGGGATTTTCCTTTTTTTATTGCTTATAGGGCAATCCCGAATACATGAGTCATGCCTTATCATACTTGGGTGTGGCAACAATTTGGGAGATGCTTTCGAGAGATAATAACCCCTCATCTGATGAAACGGCTCATTTTTTGTTTGCCAGCTTTAATTCAAAAGAACTGCTCTAATATAATAAATCCGATGTTTTTCATCAGCTACACGACTAATGAGGAGGGGTCGTTTTTATCTAGGTGTTTGCTTTTAAAATTAAGAGTTAAAATGTTTAGGCTTGTTAAGTGGAGCATTACCCAAACAAATGCAGAATATACACATTATATAAGTGACACAAGAGTCATTTATTTAATGCGCTTATCCTGCAAAGTGAGGGTGTAATATAATTAACAGACACATTTCATGAAAGCAGAAAGAACTAAAGATAAATTTGTAACGGTTGATGAATTTATTAGATTATGGCAGAGAACGCTAGGCCTATGTGCGTAAAGGAAGGGATGTTTTCGTGGAGGACTTTCGAATGGAAATCTGACTCGTATTCAGATTACGCATTGTGAAAGCCATGCAGCTATCCTCTTAACCTGAATCTGAACCCGTCTGAAGTGTCAGGGCGCAATGGTCTTATACGTCCGGCCACTGGTGGGCTGAGTTTATGATGACAAATTCGAAAGCTGATATGTATTTAATAATCAAACAGTAATGCTACAATAAGTTGCTTCTTCAGATTAAAAGCATCAAAACATACTAAGTCCTATAAATATATAAGTCAAAATATGTATCAAAAGTTACAGAAGACATAATTTTAAGAACAACAATAATAGTTTTAGAGTAAAAGCAATTATATCAATCCTTAATAACAGATTAAAAAATCACTATCATGATAACAACCAATAATATTCTTTTCTTCTGATTCAGATAGAAACAAAAGGAAGATCCTATCTTACGCGAACTGGATATATTGTAGATCCATTAGGTTATTCTGAAGCAGGAAAATGTGCAGTACCCTCTTCAGGACTTGGACATCCCGAGGACTTGGACATCTCGAGTATGCCGAGTGCGTTACACTACGAATGCCTGCTGGAAGGAGGGAGAATATGCCTTATAAATATATTCCCGCTTTTAAAGAGCGACTGGGGATTAGGGAACCCAGTCACCAGGGGAAGTGACGAATTATCGTCCACCAACTTTTAGTTCAGGCACCACTGTAGAATCATTTAGGGTTTTTTTATGTCAGGAAACTAAGAAATCCGCACTACCTTCGCCAAGACTATAACCTGGATCTCTAAAATACGCGCCGAGTTTGCTACCATTATACTACGAAGGCATGCAGGAAGGAGGGAGAAAATACCTTCTAATATGATTTAATTTTTCCCGGAAACGATTTTCATCGTTAAAAGAAAACAATAATAGCTCTTTGATTAAATTAATGCTAATTTATTCAGAGATCTATAACTGTTAATTAAATTAATATCGTTTTAACTAATATTGATTACAATGACAATAAGAGCATTAATGCATTTCTAATGATTTGAATTTTCGGTATTTAATGGAATATAAATTTTCATTGATTCTCAAGTTATTGATACATGTGTGTATTTAAGTTTATTTAAAAGAATTAACAGTTTTAAAAACATTTTTATCAACTAACAATAGAAATCTATGAATTATATATTCATAGTAATACTTTACAGCTCTCAAAAACCAACTTTTGCAACTATTTATTCCAATTACCAAATAATTTTGACATAAATGCATCCATTCACGGTGTTCAATCAGCTTCGTAAAGCATCTCAATTATAGCTTTCAAAGAAAACGGCGTATTTAAACAGTCCATCAACCAGAGAATGAAAACAAGGAAAGAATAAAAAAAGAATCACTGGAACGAACAAAGTAATATTCCTCACTTTCACTAATACCCAAATTCCAAGTAGGGGGAAAAAATTCTTTTCTCCAAGTCGGATGCTATTATTTTCTAAGCCTCCATTTTTATTTCCTTAAAGGGTTTCTTAACCGAACAAAGGTAATGAAATCAGAAGCGCAAGAATAAAAAAAGTTTCTCCAGAACAGATTCTAACGAAGTCAAAAATTTCCATTCCTCGAATTCCCACGGACTTCGCAACACATAATAAAACAGGAGGGAGAAGCGTAACCTCCCCTCCTCTCAGCTTTCTCTTCCGTCTTTTCCTTTCACAAAGCGTTCGAATTAAAAGGCTCAAAAATTCAACTCAAAGGCTACGTTCAACTCAAAGCCATCAAAGGCTCAAAAATTTAACTCGGAGAATGCGACAAAGAGGAAGTTCCTGGCTGTAAATGTGAAATCAACCGCAAATAAGATATTCTGCGCAGAATTTCTCGACGTCCTAAGGACGGTAATTACACTCGTCTTCATCAGCGAAGCTCAGGTTAGATTCTCAACATCACTATCACAATTTGGCGAATAGTAGACAAACGCATCGATTTGACCATCCTCGAAAAGACATAAGCCAAACCCAGCATAATTTTATATTGCGTAAACCACTGTGCATAATTCTTCTTACGACAGGAGAATTCAAGTAGATATAAGAATCCTGTAAGCAAAAGAAATCTTTATCATTTAGAATATTCACCAAGAGATACATAAAGTTTTGAAAAAAGAGGCAGAAATTTCTATGAGCGCGGAATATCTGCCAACAGAAATTTCCACCACAAGACATAGAAATTTCTATTGTTAAAGAATATCCTCAAACAGGAACCAAATTGCCCATAGTCATATATTCATCAGTAAATATATAAACTTCCATTAACATAAAATTATCAATAAACAGATAAAGAAATTTCCAAAAGAACACTTAAACATTTTTATGACAACAGAATACCACCAATAGCTATCGAAATTTCCACGAGCAAAGAATGTACATTAGGATAATCGCAGAAACTCCTACGACTACAGAATATCGTCCACTGGACATATAAATTTCTCTATCCACAGAATACCTGCAATTTTCAAAATAAGTTTCCACAAGCTGACAGACATTCCAACGGGCATAAAAATCCCTGTTCACAGGATATCTGGTAGTTCCAGAATGAATTTCCACAAGCAGACAGAAGTTTCAGAGACTGTAGAATATCCAGCATCAGACGTAGAAATTTCCACTATCACTTTTGTACCTATTTAAATCATTTATATCCTCTTATTGAAATATGTTGTTATGTTAACTAAGTTAATTATGGTAGCACACTCGATGGCGATCTGCATAGAATTACCGTATGACAGAGGAGCATTTTTAAGGAAACTGGCTCATATTTATATTACACATGAAAAAAAAAAAACGGAAAAATGCCATCTAGAGAGCCTGTTCAACAGCTGGGAAAACATGCAGCATCATGATTTTAACTACTTGAATACTGGTAAACTTTACGTAAGTACCCTGTTTTGATAGTTAGTGTGGTAAACTTTACGTAAGTACCTTGTTTCGATAGTTAGTGATTAATTTCAGCTGAATAGCAACAAATCCCGGATCTAACAGTATTTCGTTCTTAAGAAACATTAAGAAATTTTATTAAGAAATTAAGAACATTTTCGTTCTTAAGAAACGAGGCTTAACAGAAACTCTCGCTTCAATACTTCTCCAATGCATATAAATTTCACATTTGTTGTCTACCTTATCGACAAAATACAAGACAGTTTCCTATTTAAGAGGAGATACGCTTTCGTGAAAGATTTTTTAAGGTAGATGGGCCTTGTATTCAGGTTACTTTAGGAGATAACGATAAAAAACCTGTGCGTGCAACTCGTTTGATGAAAACAAAACTCGAAACGAACTACCGATGCTCATTGATCTCATATTTTGCTAGAGGCGAGACATTTCAAATTTCAATCGTTTTATGCAGATCAGTTTACAGATTAGATAAGATTCTCAGAGCTGTGATGAGATAATAATGAAGATCTATTTAAAAGAAAGTCAATATCTTTCCTAACATCAAGAAAGCAGTACTTGCATATTAAAATAAAAATATCAGTAGTTGAACACTCGCAAAACAGATAAATAAACGATATGAAAGAGTTTAGAAAAGTTGTCAAATCAAACATATTATTCAAGTTATACGTCAAATGATGTCTAATTTTTTTATAAATACAAATATACTGTTTATTCATCAGCGATTCTCTTACCCAATTTTATGTTTTCTACTAGAACTGGCATTGAATTTCATTTATAAGTATCAGAAAATAACACATTTTTCTTAAAGCATTCAAGAAAATACTGCGCACTTAGCCTTAAAAGCAGTTAAATTTTACTTAAATGTATCTTGCCATTCACTTTTTATTTATTCTTTATTTCATTTTTCTTTTATTTATTTATTTTAACTTAAAAATTTTACTTTCTGTTAATTCTTTCAAGTATGTATACCATTTTGAAATTTTTAACGAATGTTGTTAAAGATCCTGCACTTCTTATATACAATATTAGGTTCTAACTTAACGTAATTAAACTTCTGAAGTTCGCTGGAAGTTCTTGGGAAAGCTTTATTCGTAGTAGAAGTACAGGCAGCTTATTAAAAACATTTCTGTCTTCCAGGATAATTTTCACTTCGAAAAATAAAAAGAGAATTATTCTAAATAGTATCAAGATTTTTTTTCTCCGAAGACGAAATATAAATACACGTTATTGGATTTTTATGTTGCAATTAAAGAATCGCTGTCATTAAGTACATTAGAGTTAGACGCAATTAACTTATTATTTCAACTAAAAAATATAAATAAATAAATTAAAATAAAGAAAAATGGTGATAACAGACCAGCATTGAATTCACGCACGGGGTCTTTGAACGCAGATTTGAACAAACGCATAATTAAAGTTTCTTACATCTACTAAACCGTTTGATTTGTACTAAAAATACTAAGTGAACACTTAAGATTTTATTATTTGTTTTTTTCCTAGTAAAACTATGACTTGAGTATTTTCTAACGTTGTAATCTGAACCGGTGTATTTCCCATCAGTTTCAAACATTGGCTGATCATAGCCTGGTCACTGACTAGTCAAACCAAGACTGGTCACAGACCCAGGGCTGAATAAAATAAATCAGGCCTTTCAGATTACAACTGCGTAGGCGTGACACTTTTCACTAAAAATAGAGAAAATATAAAGAAGGCCATGTCTACGTCCTTGTTGATGTCACTATTTCGTGACGCTGTCTCGCAGTAAGGACGCCAGCTTCCGCGCTGCTGCGTTCGTGACTTAAGCGGACCGAACTACAATTTGCTGAACGAAGATTGAAGATTATATACTCAAAGCTAAAATTACACTCATGACTCCAAAACTAATATGCTAATCTCTTTCTCGTTGCAAGCGCTGGTGGGCCATCGGATCAGCACAAAGGTTTTAATTGATATGATGACCATGACCATCTCTTTTTTTCTTTTTAAACTTGTTTTATAGAAAGAAAAATCCACCCTAATAAAATCACTTTCAATCGCTTTCACCTATTGAAAAGAAATGGCCTAAAAAGGCAGTTTCAGGATTCCCATAAAAATTCAGTTTCGTTCGATTAAAATAAGAGCTCTAAAATTTAACATGCTCACAGATTTAAATTTGAAGCCTATGCTTATACCTTCATATTCTCTTGACATAAAAAATACCTTTTAGATATTTGCATTAGGAAAATTAATTTTTGAACAGTTGCGTTTTTCAGAGTTTGCCTATGATCTCCAGTCAACTACTGAAACATTGACTAGTCATAATATCGTGTTTTTCGATCGTAAGACTAAAATTACATCTCGGAGACAGGTTCTCCGAAGTCTTTATTGTTTCCAGCGCGCATACATACTTGTCCTCATAAATATCGGTACGCATATTTATCCTCGTAAAATAGAAAATATTGTCGATGAGAGAAATACTTGTTGCATCTGTTACGCAAGCGATTTAGTGAAATAAATACAAAGCTACGTCTTGAATAATTATGTCTTTCTTTTTTATTACGTATGTGCGCAAGTTTATACTATATCGCCTTAATTTACAACTAAGCAATATTAGAATTTGTTTTCTTTCTATCATTCTTTTGCTTTAGCATTTTGAAAAGTTTATTTTAAATACTGTATTTTATATTCCTGCGTCTTTAATTTTCTGCCGAATAATTCTTAAAATAGTAGGCCTATAATGATTACTTAAAACAACTTCAGATGTTAAACTAAAATCTGCGCATCCAGAGCAGAACGCACTTTTTTTTTTTTTTTTAGCTCATAATTTTTATATTTTTTAGAACTTTGTTTCTTAACGTTTTGGAAAATTAACGGTAAATTTTTGGAGGTAATCTAATGTTTCGCTGAAATTTTGTTTTTAAGTTTAATTAACACAGGTATGAAAAATATTTTACCCATTTAAAGTTTTCTCTTATGTTACGAGTTTACGAGTTACTAAGTTTTGCCCTTACGCGAACCTCTTAAACGTTTTAATAATAATTGATAAGCATTGCATAATGATCAATACTTCATTATTTTCACTTTATAAGCATCACTTAATTGGATTTTCTAAAATATCAGTTTTCTTCGCTGTTGAAAGCAAACGTATAACTGCTCCAGCAGGTTTACGCTATTCAGCAGTTTCAACGTAAAGTAAAGTAGCCCGAAATTTTGTGCTTTTTAAAACTCATATCTCTCATTCTCATTACACCCCATATACCCGCAAAGAAAAACCCAGAAGCATAAAAACCTCGAAAGATATAGACCAATCCGGTAAAGAAAGAAAAAGTATGTAAGACAGAAGATGGAATAAAATTGATGCAGTAACCGATTTGACCCTCGGGCTTGAAACGCTAAATTGAAGCGGAGTAAAGAATTTTTTTCCCTGCCCCTTTAGGACTTTGCAAGGCTCAGACATGGCTTCAGGCTTATCATTGCTCCCGTCCAATCAGGAGCGGCAAGAAGAAAAGGTTACATTTTATATATATGAATAGAGATATAAATATCCTTGGTTTAGTATTATGTTCTTTTAAAACAGTCATATTGATGTTTTCCTCCTGAGCCTGCTTTAGAATGGGTTTCTATTTTGTTATATGCGATTTTCGCGTGTGTTTTATTCAGAATTTCCTTCTAAGATACGATTGTCTGCACAGAAATTTAACATGAATTTCATGTGTGATTGGCAAGAGTTTTTATTACAGTGTCTATGCTGTAATACAGCATACAGCTCAGTCAGATGGAAATGATTTGTGCACATTAGCTATACACATTTCATTTTATTCATATACATTTTGTTACGATATCGATCATGAAAGACCCAACATATTTAAAAGGAATGAAAGTTCGGGGGTATACTATATTGAAAATACGAAATTATACTATAAAAACTACGATATTCCTATTACACTGGCAATTGATAGCAATCTCAGGCGGGATATATATCACAAGAAATAGGTAAAATTACTATCCTCTGATAAGGAATCGGAGGATGGCAACTGATGGAGATGGAACTTCTAAAAATCTCAAAATTGACTACATATTTCAGTAGCATGAACCAAATACTGTCTGTAGCTGCATTATAATTATGACCGTTTACAATTAAAATTCTAAATAAATTATACATTTGTTTAAGCAAACCGTATGTTACCTAGGTATAGATAAAAAAATCTGATGTGTACATCACATATCTGCCTCGTAGGGAATATTAAATTATACGCACTTTTTCCTGAATTTCATTTAAACTTCTTTCCTCGAATTTCACTGGAGATATATTTTTCATTCAATTAATTCAGTTCTCACTTCGCGGAAAGGAAAAAAATACATAAAAACTCGAAATAGCTTCATTAAAAATTGAAAGCTATAGAAAAACATAAAACACCAAATACAGTCACAACAATAAAAAAATTACAACTAAAATCAGAGTTTCTAAGCAAAAACGAGCATTTCGACCATCAGACAACAAGGTAGATTTTTCGATGCACAAAACTGAAAGTTTACTTTTGGTCCCGCTCGGCAAATAGACACTAAAGGTGCAGAAAGACTTAATTCACTATTCTACTAAGTTTCAAATGCAAACAAATTTGGCTGCTACGGTAAAAAAAAATTAGGCTTAGCCGCACTTAAACAACTTTTAAATTGCTGATATTTCTACAACTAGAACATGAAGGTTAACTAAAAGCATGAAAACGTAAGTGGACGATAAGAACAACATAATTCAATCATTTTTAAAGCAAAAAAATGCACAATTTACCAATATATAAGAATAAAAAACTGAGCTCACGGAGCCGAGTAACAGAGTGGTATATATATATATATATATATTTCTATACGTTTGGAGTGGCCGATTGCAACCAAAAAGGGAGGCGCACAACTATATGTTACAGCAGTCCTATACACAAAATTTCAACGTTCTGAAGCTATTCGTTCTTGAGTTATGTGAGATACATACGTACGCACAGATGTCAAAAAAAAATCCCTTCTGAATCCATTTTAAATCAGTTCTATAATTCGTTTGGGGAAAAAGAGTCCTTTTTCTGTCCTTACTTAGAGATGTCAAGCAAAAATATCGTTAACTTGCATTCGATAGCGGTCAAAATTAATATTTTCGGTGAAATATGAAACATGGAATTTTTCATGATTACAATATTTCCTTTACTTCGAGAAGGAAGTAAAAAGGGTATACAATTTCAAGTAAATCGCAACTGTAATAATTTTAACTTAAACTTTGATAAAAAATTATCTATACTAACTATTTAATAACAAAAACCTTACGATACAAGAAGCCAGGATTAAAAAAAAAAGGTGGGAAGAGAAAATTCACAAGTTCCACAAAATCCCCGGAATAAAGTTTTAAAAATCACAGAATTAAAATATAACTGAGCATTTATAAGAAACATTCTTTGAAAAATATGTCAATCCATCTATAATTTTCTTTTTAGGGAAGCTGTGGTCCTAGTAAACTTACAAAAAATCTATAAATTTCAGGTAAACTGCTAAATTGCATCAACATTATGCTTTTATGACTGACAAATTTTCGATGTGATGTTTTCACTAAATGCAAAGCACAATGCATTAACCCAGAAACTTTTAACCTTTTGTATAATAGCTCATATTATATTTAAATTACTCAAGCTATGAGAGCCAAAATGGTTTTAATTTGCTCAAAAACTTTAAATAAATTTTGAAAACGAAATAGAGAGAGAATTTGCACTATAAACCATTTTAATGCGAAGGAAATATGCATATTTTCTAGATGAAAAGAATTTTCTTTCAAAGTATGCTTGCGTAAAATTTATTCCAGATATATCTTGTTTCCTGAATTTTGCATTCTAATTTACAAAATACGTGCTTGTTACTTTATAATAATACGTCTATAGGGGCACACGTTTCATTAAACAAAACAGCCTTAAAGGAAAACCAGTCTCTTTGATAGTTCCTCTTGTCAGTGTAGACTCCAACCGAGAGGCATCAAATTTGATTCTTACTGACAAAGATTGTATTAGGTTTCATGTATTAAATAATACAGTTATCTTATTTGTTTGCCTTTACTGTCCTTTCTGCTTTCATCAGTTCCCATAAGAATGCAAACTAATCAAAATATACATAAGCATAAAGTTCGCGAGTTTGGGAGACAGCCATTGGCAACTTTTGCTGACAGTTTCTCTGTTAACTTCAGCTTCCCTACTACTCTCGGCTTTAGTTTCGGAAAGCCGCAGTTGTTTCGCGAACGCTCAAGGCAGAGCCAAAGCTTAGTTAGCTGTCTGTATTTCACCATTCATTTATGTTTGAACATACATTCTGAACTATTCACAAATAGGGAAGACTTGTTTCTGTTATATATATATATATATTAATTTTGTGTAATCGTGAGGCGGACGTGTTCGAAAAAAAGATTTTATTTTAGATCTTCTTTTTGAGTCTGTGATTTTTGTAGTTAGAAGGTAAACCGGGTCAAGGTAGAATGTATGTCTTCTGATAATCTTCACGATTTTAATAGCTTCCCATTTTGCCGGACAGTATAATTGAAAGAACCTGCTTTCCTTTGAATCTGGTTTTACATTATTAAGTAAGTAAATAAATCTCCAGGCAGCATTCTGTTTATCCCGAACATAATATGATCCTATATATAAAACGACCTAATAGTTTTGAAGATGTTTTGTAAAGTATGTTGCATCGATATATTGACGTTAATTCTACAAGAAATGTCTTGAAAAGGTTTGAATACCATACGCATAAAATCACGGAATTTTAATGTAAAGTTAAACAGTAAATGATAAGTTATCTTAACGTATTTTAACAGTTACAATGTGTATAGTTTTCAGAAAGCCATTTTAAAGACCATAAACGTGCTTTATATTCTGCCCAATATAGCTAGTTAATTTGTGGACTAAAACTCAATTAACTCTTCTCTAGTACCCAGAGGGCTTTATGTGTGAAACATGAAACGTTGTCAATACCGGCACATTAGTGTTACAAAAAAACTTATATCTCCATTGTTATCGGATAATATGTAGCCCGAAGCATCTTTAGGACAAATTAAGGTAACTAACAAGAAATATTTTCTTCTGTAGCTATTACTACTTGCTCACCCGCTGTTTTCTCCCACTACATCTTTTTACAGTGTTTTTCTCCAAAAAAGTCACTCTGTATATTATAAAAATTAAAAAATGCATATTTATAAAGACTGGTAACGAAATAATTGATTAAATATCGCAAAAATACATTTAAAGCATTCCTTTTAAATTCTTCATATATTCCTTTTGGTACTTTTGATATTCATTCAGAATATAAAATTTTCGCAGTGAACAAACAACAACATATGATGAAAATTCATGATGCTGTGAACGCATTTGCGTCAGATTTAGGCAAATTTCTAAGAGGCATCGAAGAATCGTGCATTCCTTCAAGCGGTTCTTTTAAAGAAGGGCTTTAAATGCAAATTTCATGCATGAAACGCATTCGTAACGCGTCATAAAGCATTTCCCAATCTTGAAGCGCAAATATTCTGCCCAATTAATCATCAGCAGTTTCCATTTACATTGAAAATATTGATTGAGAAAGAGATGGGAAAATTCAATTATAGCTCGTCATTTATTAGACTTGGTTCCAGCGATTAATTATTCCGAGCATTTTAACACTTTTAAATGGTCATAGAAAATTTAAGAAAGAATAGATGAATAAATAATAAGTCACGGAAAAAAGACAAACTTCCTGGTGCTACTTCTCAAATCTTTTTATATTTTAGCCTATTTTCCAACAAAGGGAAAGATAATTCTCCGAAACCCATAAACTTTGTATCTAAATGTACGTACATAGATTCACTTTTCACTTTATTTATATATTTATTATTAACACCTACCATAGATTAACGTTTACTTTTACAGAAACATCTAATGTGTACACCACATGATTTCCTTGTATGGCCTACTAAATTCTACACATTTTTTTTTGCGGCAACATTAAACTGATATTAAATATTGTTAAATACTTACAACTATAAACTGGCATTAAATATTGTTAGATATTTATTGTTAGATTAACTACATAAATAAACTGTTACCATATATGTAGTCAGATATCGTTATTTGTCGAAAACTAATTTTTCCTTAAAATTTCCCTTTGCTAAAACTTGAATATTTTTGCATTTAAAACACATCTGTAATGGGAAGTATATATATATATATATATATACATACGTTTGGTACTGCCAATTGCAATAAGGAAAGTAGTATAGAACTAGATGTTATAGTAGCCCCATATATAAAAGTTCAACGTTCTACGGTTAATCGTTTTTGAGTTATACAAGATACATGCATACGTACGTGCATACATACGTACGTACGTACAGACGTCACGAAAAAATTCCTCTTCAATCAATTTCACAATCCAATTTGGAGTCATTTAGTCTGTACGTACGTACAGATATCAAGCCAAAAAAAATTCGGGATTGGTCACAATGAATATTTCCGTTGAAACACGATACCTAAAATTTTTTCGCGAATTGTTTTCGGGACATTTCCTTTACTTCGTAAAAGAAGTGAAAAGAATTGATATTTATCTAATATTTTTGACCATTTTACGTTTCCTTAAAAATATAAATTATAATGTTCTAATTAGACAAGTAAGAACTAATATTAATTAGTTCATTAGTTTATTTCAAGCAAAACTGATGAAATCCTGGCCAGGACAGATTTTATCCAATTTTACAGAAGGTCCATTCTTCACGAAGGAATTAAAACTCGGCCCATAAAAATGTTTCGAATCTCTCACTTTTGCAGCATACATATTAAAAAAAAACTTATAAACGATGTTTAAAGTTTCTTAAAGTTAATTTAAAACAGTATAATCGAAATTTTAGAGTAATACAAAGTTGCAGAATCCCTGAAAATATCCAGAATATGCGGAATTCAGTTTTGATGTTGTTACAGAATGGTGCATTAGCGTTGGTGAAAGTTGCAACGCAAATAATATTCTAAACAGGAATTTTTTTATTGCATGCAAATACCTTCACTGAGAATGATAAATCTCTGTTACTAAATAATGAAGAATCCGTACGTATGTATGTTCCTCGTATTACAAAAAAAAAGTTACATATAGAGCCACTAAATTTTGTATACACACAGTCCTCCATCCGATAATGTGCACATAGAAGCCCGAATTTTGAATTTCGAATTTTTTTATTCATTTCATATTTTGGACGAATTTAATGAATTTTTAATTAACTCAGATATTTATCAGTGGCAGCTCTGCTCGAAATGCATTTTCAACTCCAGCATGCCAGATCGTTGCCACTTGACAAAATGTATAATATTTAGCTTTCAAATTAAATCAATAAACTAAGCTATTAAAAGCACCACATTGCCACTGAATGAAATAAAATACTTTTATTTTCCATGCGCTAGCGTGTTGCCATTCAGAAGAGTGTAATATATTTGAGATTTAATACGTCTGTTATACATCGCTTATTATTTTTAACAAACTAAATGATTTAACGCAATAAGCGCACTTCTAATGAATATTTTTTTTTACTTTTTAATCCGGTTGATTTAAATAAAAATGCATATAAGTCATGATATATTAATTAAAGATAGTAAATAATTTTTATGAAATTACACTGGTTTGACTCAATAAAATCATCATATTTTTTTTATCGTTACTATTTAAGGCGGCTAGTCACGCAAGCTAATCATACCCAAAAATAGTTTGCAGTTTTAAAACTCACCACTAAACCATTAATACAGTTTCATTTGCTGTAAATTTCATTGACATAACTGTATAAAAATTAATTAAATCATTCAAGAGTAAAACTTCAAGTTCAAGAGTAAAACTCCGTTCAAGAGTAAACAAACTCAAATGTAAAAGTCAGCAAATAAATCTTTAATCAGCAAATACAATATTAAGACGAAAGGGGGTGGGGTGGGGAAATGCAATTATTATAAATTTCCTCTCCGAAGAGCGCACTTGAAAGAAAACGCCACAAAAATACTCTAAGTCGGTCACAAGGACTTACTGATTAATTTTTATATTACCATTTATAAATCATTAATTATCGGGCAACGTAATTTGGAAGATAAATAATTAAAAACATTCCGAAGTTCCCTGAGGGGCCTTGACGTTATCTCAACGCAAATTATTCATCCTTAAACCCAGTGACTGAACTCAAAACGATAGAGAAACTGCAAAATAAAGTAGAAAAACGAGAGCTACGTCATTCAAGAAACAAACAGTTAAAGCCATCTTAAAAAGAAGGTACCAGCCAAAAAGAAAAAGGAGAAAAAAGGGCTTGGAATACAGACAGATCCCAAACCTTCGACTTGCACTCAGCAAGATTGCGCGTAAAGGCGTAACAGTTACTTTTTGAACTTTTTCCCCTCCTAATACAACATGAAACAGTTTTTACACATGAGCACAATAAACAAACGCATCACGTGACACAGGTAGAGGAAGACTATTTAGAGATTAACAGTATCCAGGTCAACCGCCGCACGCCCATGACCTGATCGCTGGACTTACGTTATAATTCTTTTTTTTTTTTTTTTTTTTTTTTTTGCTCTGCACTACAAGTGGTTTTCGTAACACAATATCATATTACGTCGTTCCGCTGAATGCTTCATAACATTGTCAGCTGCAAAAGTTTTACGTTTATTCTCTCCAAGTAACAATGTTTCAAAAAACTTAAATATTTCTTACGTTTCCGGGTGCTAAGCAAATTTTACCGTTTCACAAACTAAAGTTAAGCAAAGCTTTGACGAAATCTGAAAGGATAATAAACGAACTTTAAGCATTATAACACTCAATAGGTGTACATTTTATATGATACTAACCGTTTGCGCGGCCAACCGCCTAAAATAGTCATTGTAATAAAGAAAAAATATACAACAGAGTAGACCTCATTTAAGGTGATCGCGGTTAATGTTATCATTCGGATACTATTATTCAATTGCCAAAGTTCCGTTCTTTTCTATACGAAAACATGTCAAATAGATAGCTTATTGTGATCAGTTCGGTTTATATGATCAAAATACTACAGAATAGATATTTTAAACTGAACTAAAGTCGGTAAATAAGTTTAAAATGCATTATAAATATAGCAAAGTTACAGGAAAATGTCCGCAAGTAAGGGATAAAGTCTTCAGGCAATCTTGGTTTCGATTTTAGTCAACCTTTTAAAATTAGGCATAGCTTAACGTATATGTCGATTTTGAGGGGATTAAACACAGGTCACCCTTCTTCAGAAGCAAGAAAAATCTGCATAATTTTTTTCCTGAAAATATGTATACCAAACTAAGCTTGCTTTTTTGCCTAATTTTAAGTTTTGCGTTAGTTAAGTATGTTCCAATGAGAGATGCCCTCCGAATATTAGTCTAGTGACACAACGTCGGTCAAATAATTCTCAGAAACGTTTTGAACAGTTTATAAAGAAACAGATGCATTTTGCTAATTAAGATGCTGCGAAGGTGCTTATTTACATGGTTCTAGTTACATTAAATTAGTTATTTTCCATTGCTATTTTGAAGCATACTTTTCTACTGTTATCATAATAGCCACAGACAAACATGATTAGATTGAGCGCGCCTACTATATGTCTAGCTAGTGTCCTTTCACAGGTTCAACAAGTAATTAATAATAATAGATATGCAGAATCGTTGCTTTTATATCTCTCAGGTTGTTACTTCATAACAGATAGATTAAATTTGAAAGAAAAAATAAATATTTTACGCTTTTCAGAATGCCAACGCACTGGCGCATGGAAGGTAAAAATATTTTATTTCGAGTAGTGGCAACACATTTCCGTTAAATCGCTCAGATTTGCTGATTAAATATGAGTCATACCTTTTGTTGAGTGGCAACAGATTGCTTTTTAAATCTTCGAATTTGTTAGGACATTAAATTCGTCCAAAACACAAAACAACCCCTCGCCCCCCCAAAAAAAAGTCGAAATTCAAAATTCGAGCTTTGAGATGCACATGAGGACTATCGTGCTCAAAATCTGATGGTTCCACCATTTTTTTCACAATGTAAGGAACATACATATATGAATACAGATTCTTTATTGTTTAATAACAGAGATTCGATTCACAGGATTTACATGCAGTACTTCTCAGATAGATGCAATATAAGCAGGACTTGGTACACAGCTAAGAAAAACACTAGACTTACCAATATTTTAAAGGCACAGAGACTAAGTAACTTACTAAGCGACTAACTATTATGCAGAGAAATCTACTACACAGTATCGTACACTTCTGACGATTTTTTCTGCTTCAGAATGGGGGTGCGACTATTAACTAGTAGTGCGAATTTTAAAATACGGTAACAATCAAAGTAAACTATCCTAGAAAAACTTTTTCAAAATTTTGTGATACATGTATGGCAACATGATTACAAAACAACTAGAATGAAATGCAAATTATACTTTGCATAAAATATAGCCGCCGAACCAGTATAGTGTTTAGTGAAGCTGACTGCTGTACGGATGGGCCCGGGCTTCAACCTCAGAAAACGCATACATGCTTGTAAACGGATGTAAAGTAGCAGGCCTCCTCATGCTGCACGGTGGGTAACGCCAAATCAGCCTACAACGACTGCATCTCTACTCTTTA
>KK118539.1:129033-168192 GCA_000611955.2 Stegodyphus mimosarum
TTTTAAATAAGGTTTTCTACCTATTGACCTTTATCAGCATTCCTAGTCTTTTTACTTGCTTAATTTCTCAGAATTCTAACTAGTTTAATTTCCTTTTTAGTATTTCCCAACATTTGATTTTACTTTTGGTTTTGAATTTTTACCCTTGCCTATTTGAATGACGAAACACGAATTGAGTAATTGAAGAGTTAGGTTTGGAAGCAACTTCCAAAGGTTTGGAAGCAACTTTCCTGTTTGGAAGCAAAGAAATTTTTTCTGTAGTTAAATTTCTTCAAAAGAATTTAACGAGCTAGAGTTGCTGTCATTTAAAAATTGAAAAAAAAAACACAATTATGGATTTTTTTAGCCCAAAAGGGATGTTGGTCTTATGGGATATTAATCTCGAAGCGGCATTTTGCGTCGAAGACTTAAATGCGTTGTATCAGTTTTCAAATTGTTGCCACCAAATATTATCGCCCGCACCAAATATTATAAATATTTAAAGAAATTAAATAATGAAGAATTTGCATGAATGTATGTATGTTCCTGGCATTGTGAAAAAACAACGGAACCTAGAACCATCAAATTTTGAATAACGTAGTCCTCCACCCGAATATGGCCACCTGGAAGACAGAATTTTGAATTTCGAATTCGTTTTATTACCTATTTCATATTTTGTAAAACTTTAACGAATTTTTGAATAACAAATTCAACGATTTCAAAGCGAGAAGTGACAACACTGTACGGAATAAATTATTTTATCTACAGCGCGCGAGATTGTCTATCGGAAATTCTAAATATATACTATTTTCAAATATTTTCGCTGATGCTGATGACGTTTGCTGTTGAATCGAATTTTATTTGGCGTAAGCGCCAAGAATGTGATTGAAAAGATTGAAAAGAACAAAAAAATGTATGCCAACACATAGCGTTGCATTGGGAATTCTAAACCTATACTGCTATGCTGCTTTTAAATTTTTTGTAATTTTGATGTTAAATTGCATATGGCGTAAGTGCGAAGAAAATGATGCTTAATAATAAAGCTAAAAATACAAAAGAAATGAGTTAATAGGAGTGAATATAACAACAGACTGATAAACTGCGAGCTCTACGAAAGCGTAAAAAACTTTAACAAACCCTTCTGGGCGACCGCGAAAATATGAAACTTTACAGATTTCTTCCCCCCCCCCGTTCAAACAGAGAAGAATTTAGACATATTTAGAATGGTGAACACCTTTCGAGGAAATTTGGCTCAATCAATTAAAATATTACAGGATCTGTTTTCAGCTGCTCAGTAATAAATAAAGTAAACACACAAAACGTTAATAATTTTCACACAAAAAACGTTAATAATAAGAAAGCCTCTTGCGATCGACACATAAACGAGGTATGGTTAAAATCTCTGAAACCGGTCCGACAAAATTTTAATTTAATATGCCAATCTTAGTCAAGAGTTGTTCACCCTCTCTTGTACTTGATTCTACAAGGCCTTTAAACTAGACGAAAGAAACGTCTTCTTATATTCAAATTATTATCCCAAAAGAGCTATTAGCCTGGAAACTTTAATCAGTCTGTTATGGATGAAAAAAAATGAAGCTATTTAAAAGCAATAGATATAATTCTTAAGAATTTTTTTTTTAACTTTTGAATCTCATTCAGTTAAATGAAATGCATTTAATTCATGATATATCTAATTAAAAGCTTTAAATATTTTTACAGAAATATGTTAGTTTTTTCCCCTTCTTTTCAGATATATTTTTCTACTTTAATGCGCTGTTTCACTTTTCATTCGAGTCTGTTGCCATTCGGGAACACATAAGATATTATTATAATCTGTCTGTTATTAATTAACAAACTAAATTATTTAAAAGGGATAGATGTAGTTCTTAAAAATATTATTTTCTTACTTTTCAATTTGATTTAGTTCAATAAAAATGCATTTAATACATGATATATCTTCATTAAATATTTTTATAGAATTACATTACTTATTTTTTCCGCTTTTTAAATATATATAAGACATACAATGTTCCCATTTTAGTCTAAATGCATATTCCTCTCATATTCCACAAAATATTTCGATATTCCACCTGGGACGTGCTATCGATTATCTCTACTGATAAACGATATTAACTTTGAAACAGCCCTTTTGGGCGATTAGCCGAAAAAGGGCTATTAGTCTCGAAACACGGTTTTGCTTCTATTCACTTTAAATGCTTTGTTTCACTTTTCATTCGAGTCTGTTGCATTCGGCAAAATGTAAGATATTTATCTTTCAAATTTAGTCCGTCTGTTACTGATTAACAAACTAAACTGCTTAAAAGCAATATATACAGTTCTTAAGAATATTATTTTTTCTCAAGTTAATTAGTTCAAGTTAATCAGGCCCCATGTAATTATTTTCCGATATTAAAAATAAAGTGGGCACTCAATTATTAACTTAATACAGTGTTGTCTTGTTATAATGCCACAAGAAAGATCATAATTACTACTAGTCTATGCTGTAGTAAACCTTTATAGTGTTTGGGGGGTAGAAAATACTTACATGGGCATAGGAAAGGTTATTCCGATAAGAATGGTATGATTTTAAAACGAAATGGCAACCATGTAGAAAATGTTGACATTGTCATTAATTTTGATTTCTCTTTAGTAAGCTCTGATAATTAATTCATGATGAATAAATAAATTTATGTTCCAAGAACGTTAATTTTGGCAAAAAACTATGAGCGTTAATTTTGGCAAAAAACTATCTTCTCATACGAAGCTCATTTCTGCCTTAATTGATATGTTAATGCACAACACTTCCGTTTTGGATGGAAAAGCAATCTACAAGAGATGCACGAAGGCCTTGCATTCGCAAAAGGTCGGTGTATGGTGTGGCAGCATCAGACTATTTTGTTTTTCCAAAACAAGGGAACAGAAACAGTTGCAGCGACTGGTGAACGATACCGATTAACGATAACAATTTTTTTGCGGTCAAATGTGGGGACATGTGGTTCCAACAAAACAGTGCCACATGCCGCACTGCTAACGCCCCTATCGACGTATTGAAAAAAAAAAAAAAAAAAAAAAAAGGTTTGGTGAAACGATAATTTCATGAAATTGCACTTTCAGTTGGCTTCCCAGAAGTCGTGATTTAAGTCTTTCAGATTACTTTTGTAAGATTATTTGAAATCCAAATATCTACGCAAACAAACCACGAACCCTTAAAGCATTAAGAATAGAGACAGAACGCTGCATTTGTGATATTAAGCCTGAATTATTATATACACTCAATCAAAAATTGTGTTCATCGAATTTGCTCGGGTGCACTAAGTCAGAGTGGACACATAAATGATGCTTTTTTCAGAACATTATGCCATAAATTGTACTTATAATCAAAATAACACAAGAAGTTTGGTTGTATCTGAAATAAATTTTATTTTATTTCATTCTAAAATAACATCATTTCTAGAGAAAGATTCATTATAACAGAAAAGTTTACATACATTCGTATACATTACATAACATATATATTCATGAAAAAGGTTCTTATTTTCAGATTTTCAAATATTTAAAACCCAAATGTGTACTAGATTATTAACTTAATAGAATGCTGTCTTGTTATGAGATCAGAATCGACTACTGACAAGATCAGAATTACAACCACGGTATGCTGGAAGTATATTTACTGTGTGCGTGAGGGGGTAGAGGAGAAAATATTGAATAAAAGTATAAGAGAAAAGTCTACGTATATATATATTAATGAATCGATATTTATAAATTCATAGGAACTGCTTATACTATTTCACTCGACAAACAAAGTTATAACAATAATGCAATGACAGTTTTCCTTTCTTTCTTTTGGACACTGAATATGTTTAATTTGCTATATTTTACACACATATTTTAACCCAACAGCCGCTGAACACTGGTAGTTCGGCTCCGGGGTTCGAATCCCGGCGAATGGGCTGGCTGTATGGGCATTTTCATAGTTTACCTTATGTGAAATGTGTATACGAGCCAGTTTCTCTTAGATAGTCTTCCACGAAGGCATTCCGCCCTTTAGACAGGTAATCCACTACACACATATTTTATTTGAATTAAGAGCATCACCAATCACCTGCGAGAGCCGCACGTGGCTCGCGAGTCGTGCTATTTCCACCCCTGATAATATATATGTTACTGTGAAAGACCGAAATTGGAGAATGTCCACTTTCACCGGAAGAATGTCAACATTCACCAAATACGTCGGTGAAAGATCGAATATAACATTGCATTCTTGTACATTCGGACCCTCACCGGTGTATGTCGACAATCACAGATATGCTCTGGTGTAGGTCGAAAAGAGAGGCGACTGGCTGTTTCCCATAAATGCAGTTGTAAAAGCAAGGGCCTCTTGTGCAATTCAAAGTCTCATAATAGTTTAAGTTGTTGCAATTAATCAGATTTGAATCACATAATTTAGTAAGTTTTTTATTACTATTATTTTATTTTCTCATTTACTATGTACTGTATAATTAAGTAAGTTTTTTAACTTCTATTATTTTCCTTTCTCATTTTGAATGTATTGTGTGTTTTAAGTACTTGTGTGTTTTTTCGCGACTGAATTACGGAGAAGAAAATATAATATTCTCATATATTCAACATTCACCATTAGTACATGGTGAATGTCGACATTCACTGGTGTAAGTCAGAAATAAGAGTATTGGGAAAATATTTCGGACATACACCAAGCGACTATGTGAATGTTGACATTCACCGGTGAAAGTCGACATTCTCCAGATTTCGGTGTTTCACCGTAACATATATACATATTAATCGGAATCATATAATTATACACTTTGTGTACAAACATTTCTTTACTTAATGCACAACTGGCATGCATATTTATGCATACTTTTTATTTTTAATTGCTAATTTAAGTTTTTATCTGTCGTTTAGCCTTTTTATTCTAGTGTTAAACTAAACATACCATTTACAGCCCGTACTTTTAACTTGGAAATCGCTTGACGGATACCTTCAGTGTTATGCGGCATCAATTTAAAAACAGCGTTGCTTATCCACGGTTTCAAAAAGTACTCACATATTCCCCTTTCAAATATTTGGGCCGTTACAATACGCTAACCACAACACGGTATATTACCAGAGCATTTATCATTTAAGTTAGGCAATTTACCACTGCCCAAGACATAATAAGATCTTTAGTTATTTTCCCCGCAACTTGGCAAACTCCTGTTTCAGAATGTGGTTATTCAACGAGACATAAGATATTAATTTGCTTTAAAAAAACTTCAAAACTATAGATACAGTTCTTAATCATTTAAATCATTATTTTAATTTTAGTAATGTATTTCGTTCGTAAAATTTTTAATACATTTAATTTATTATATATCCAATTAATGCTTATGAGCATTTGCAGCATTACTTAGCAGAGGAGCTCCTCTCCTCCCATCTCAATGTATTCTCTAGTTCACTGTATTTTTTTTACTTTCATTCTTTTTTCAAGAATGTTCTCTAATTCCAAAAAATATTTATTTGATAAAATGTACGTTTCTTTTTCATTAGTCAACTACCATTCATCAACCTGTAAATTACCAAATGTGCAATAAGCCAATATACGCAGGAAATTGTATTAAAAAACTTAACTTACCAGGCTTTAACACCACTGTATTTCCCTTCTATGAACCTCTTAAATATCCTTCGAATAGCACATTTTCTTATAATGAACCAAACATTTTCGAGTACTCTAAAAGACTTCTTCTAACAGAAGATACTAAAGCTGGAAAAAAATCAGAATGGAAGCGAACAAAGATAGACTTCTTAAAAGGAAGAGAACGATCTGTTTGAAACAATGCAGAATGCTGCGTCACCTGATGTAGTAGCACGTGCCATGGTTGGTAACAGTTAGGTGAGCATTGTTTTCGAAGTCTTTATTCTATCAGATTCGGATTTCTTTGTTATATACGTTGTTTTCTTTCCTGGATGGACGAAATGATTAAGGATGAGACGGCCTTTTAAGTGTAGATTAGATGGCGGTTGAAAAGTCACTTCAGTGGCATGAAAAACCGTAGCATGACGAAAGGTATAGAAAAAACAACTGAATCGAAAGACGCATTGTCTCTGGTTCTTGATGGACAGAAATGAACTCCTGTTATAATCGCCCTTCGTGACTGAAATTCGTTCGAAAAGTGATTCTTCCCCCTTTCTTTTTGAAATAAGAATCAATCATGGATAAAATGAGGATATTGTACAAGTAAAATCCCGTCATTTCACAAGATATTCTCGCCTTATGACAGGCTATAAAAGCGAATTTTTTTTGGGGGGGTTGCATTATTACCTTTTTTATATTTTGACAAGGAAACAATCATATGCTCTAGTGTTTCCAAATTGCATAAAGTGTCAGTCCTCTGCTAAGACTTCCTTCTTCTTCCACTTCTTCTTTAAGCAGTACAGAAATCTGTATGAATACAGAAGTGTCCGTGTGTCTGTCTTTCATACAAATGTACAGTTTTATTCCGATCATGATGAAGTTACGCACACTTGATCTCAAAACAAGAGGAAAGTAACTACCTACATAAGATATCTCAAAAACTACCCCATGGGGTACTCACTCTTTATATACATATATTTTGCGTTAAATTAACGAACTTTTGATTAAAAATTCTACAGCTGTAAAGCTTTAGGTTACCAAGCTGCAAAACGTTAGAAAACTCGGCAATGCAAAACTATATTGCCGAATAAACTATATTGCCTTTTCCTGTTTACTTTAATAAATAAACTCAGCGATTTAAGAGAAATGCGTTGTCATTTCCTAAATCAAAATCTTTTTATCTTCCAGGCGGAAGTGCACTGTAGTTCAGGAAAGCGTAAGGTATTTAATTTTAAATTTATTCTGTTATTAATTAACAAACAAGTGATTTAAAAGCAATAAACGTAGATTCATTTCAGTTATTATCAATTACTAGCTGGACCTGTAAAATTGCATTAGCTGAATTCATTAAAATCATCTGCGTATAGGGGAGTATATCATGCCGGATGCATGTATTCCAATTGTATGTCATGCTTAGAAAATAAATGGCAAAATTAAATCATCTGAAGAATTTTAACTGGGTCATTTTTTGAAACTACAGTAAAATGCAAACATAAGACACAAAGTTTAATTTCCAAAAGAAAATATTTTAACAAAAAATGATTATCTGATAAACCATTGTTCAGTGAAATCTATGTTTAACCATTTGACTACGATTTTTTTTTTAAATTTTTTTAAAATTAAATAAAGTAAATTTAGCATTTGAGATTTTCTCGACAAACGGTTTTCAAGCCAAAGGCTGGGTCGCATATGTCACGTATTACTTAATGGTGGGATACATATATTCCAGACGCAGCAATCGAATTAATATAAGAACATATATTATTCTGGAAAACTTATTATATGAAATAGATTTTACATCGTATGATATAGAGTAAAGCATTCTTTGCATAACTCAACATTACACATTGGCCAACTCATATTTGTTCTTATGTTCAATTGCGTACAACGCGCACAGCGGCGTCTTCATTTTCAACTATTGGAAGATGATCCCCAACGTTCAGGAGATCCTAAGTACTTTTTAACCTAGCAGTAATTTTTAAACTTTTAGTGGGACATACATGTCCCGCTAGTAGTCAAAGGCTTTAAAAACTACAAAATGGATGAAAAATTAAAAATAATTTTAGAACAGCAAACTGAATCTGAGAGAAATGGCGTGACATTTTATTTAGAATACAATCGTGTGTTCTTTAAAATTGCTTAGAATTTAGAAAGGAATTCTGTTTATTAGGGACATTACAACAATGCAACGCATGTTTCGATAGTAAGTATTAAAAGCTTTCTCATGGTGACAATTTCTAAACGTGAACAGAATTTCTGAGAACAGTTGATACTGAGTATTACTGATAGTCATATCCTCTAAGGCGAACACGTTCCCAGACAGAAATCGTGCAATTTACTTCCTGTGATTTTACGGCAGCATATAAGTAACTGAAAAATTATAACTAAGAAAATTAAGAAACTTGTTGTTTATAACTAAAAAACTTGTTTTAAATAATTAATACAATTATACTCCAGATAAACTCTAATCTCTGAAACTCTTTTGTCCCTAATTGGATTAAAAAAATTAAATCACTTTAATTTATGCTAATGAATAAATATAAATACAAATAAATCACTAACATTAATGTTAACGCACAATTATAAAAGGAGATTGGTTCAAAATCAAGGAAAGAAAAGAAGAAAAATTAGTCTGCATTTTCAAATGTAAAGAAACTTTTCATTTTAAGCTGATAATTTTGTTATTTAAAAACTGAATTGTTTAATATAGGAAATGAATGCGGTAATAAATTAAATCTAAACTGAAAAAAGCTTCTTTTTACTATAAACCAATGGTAATGCTGGAACGAAAACGCATACATAAAATGAAACAGGGTAAAATTGAGTTTTCACAAACAACGAACCGTAATGGTACAAAAGAGACTGCTCAAAAAATGGAAAAAGTAGAAACAAAAGAAAATCCAAATGCATTTTTTGAAGTATAACTATCAAATAAGATTTAATTATTTCTAAAAGAGGAGAAAAAGCATTGACGTTTCAGTGAAGGAAGTTAGAAAAGTACGAATATTTGAAGAGATTTAGAAGTTCTTACTATAGTTCTACAATCGACTATCTAAAATTTATCGCACATTTTTAAAACGATGGCAAATAAGACTCAACCATTACATAATAAAATGTTACACATATTTTTAAAAACCATGAAGATAGAACATCGGAGTTTGAAGCTGGAAGCAAGCATTGATATTTTTATCCATTTTCATTTTAAGATATTTTGTGGACTTTTTTTCACACGAAAGCTAAAGAAAGTACATTCGAAAATCTTCGGGTTTACTGTTGTAACGCTAGGGAAGTAATACTTATTTTTAAGTAATATTTTTTAGCTTAAAGCAAATTTTATTACTACGATTTATAAATTTTAAAAGATAAAAATTGTGCATGAAAAATAAGCTTAATTTAACTATGCAAAAGTCTCCTTAGATATTTAGACGTTATAACACGCAAAAGTAATAATAATTTTTGACGACCAAATAAAAGACTATGAAACATCCAATTCAAGAAATATCCAATTTACAGCGCTCACAAATGAGTATATTCTTGCTTAGAAAGATTAAAAACCAGAGATGTTCTTGTCAGGATTCAAACTCCGGATCTTACGATTGCTAGATGGATGTGGTACCAGTTCCAGCATGAAATGCGGAAGGCGAAAATTCCGTATATTCTTCCCAACATAAAGCATGACTGAGGAGAGGGGAAGGAGGCTCAGTCAGCTAAACTCAGACCATGACTAATAATGTTCCCTATACTTTTCACAGGGCACCATTTTGTACAATCTGCAGGGCTTTCCGGAGCAGGAAAATCACCTATATTCTCGCTGGGATTCGAACTCTGGATCTTCTGCTAATAATTACATCACAAAAACACGAAGTGTGAAAGGTGAAAAATTCCTTATTTACATGTAGATGAGATTCAATGACGATTTATTAAAATAAAAATTTAAAAAATTCTTAAAATGTTTTTAAAAAAATTCTCCATTTCTTCAAACTTTTCTATTCTACCAGATAGTAATCCGATATACTATCTTCCCAACTTTTATTAAATTGTCAAACAGGAATTGTGAAACAACTAGATAGTACGCAAATGATACAGGGATATTTTTAAGCAAAACGACGCAAAATACTTCATACAGTCGATGATGGTCGATGTCCAGCACAGTGAAATCCACATGCACTCGATGTCCACCCAAAAGAATGCACATACATGGTGAATCTGAACAAGAGGGCAAAACTTTAGGGAGTGACAAAAGACAGCTACAGGAGCATATTCGTCATAGAATGTAGGGTCGGAACGCAAGTGGTGAGAAGTTAAAGGGTAGTTTTCCACTGTCACATTTAAAGAATTAACACAAGAATGAGCGAAGATACGACAGAAAATACTTTATTAACAAAATATACTCATAGAAATTACTCCAAAGACCTTCCGCCAGCTATAATGTAGCTTCACACCTGCGGGATAGGGACTGATGCACATTTGCGAAGACACAAGGCATGTGCCGAATATCACCGGCAACAATGGCGATCATAGCGATTAAATCTACATGGTTTCAATGGGGCACTCGTAAATTAAGCCTTTTTATATGGCCCCATAGAAAAAAGTCCAAAAACGAGAGATCCGGTGATCTTGGTGGCCAAGCTATGGAACCACCTCGACCAATCCATCGCGCTGGAAATTTCGTGATTCGTATAACCAGCAATCCTCTTGGCAATACACGGTAGAAAATGCCGTTGGATGTGAGTACTGAGCCTTTTTATACCATTTATTTATAATACCACCTAATGGTTCGCCGTTTACGTTACAACCATACATTTTATGACGAATATTGCTCGTATAGCTGTTCTATTCCCGCTCGTTCTATAGTTCGTTCTATTCACCCTTGAAGTTTTACCCTCTTGTTCAGGTTCACCCTCTATAATCCATATCCAGCGCGTTTTATTAATGTCTAGCATAGAGGAGATTTTAACGACCACATAATTTCCGAGAACTACGGCTATGATAGTCGCCCCATCAACCAGTCAACACTTCTATGACGCTTTTTACAGAATGAATTTTTCTTAACAAGCCAAGGGCAAAAGCTTAAGAAAAAACATTATCGACATTATCAAAAATATTAATGGGACAATACTATGCTCACCTATCAACTCAACGCCATGTTAGAGTTTATCTAGTGGTAGCGGTGAGCAAAATTCTCCGGATGAAAGGGCGATGTACACAGGTATGCAAAATGAGAAAGGCTAACTTCCAGAAGCTCTCAACAAAAATTTCTATCCATTCCTACCTGGCATATAATACACAAACACACATACACCCCAAATAAAAGGGGATCTCTGTTTTACATGAATCATTTTATATTTATATACTGCAGGTCCACTGCAGCATTACGGCGACATGAGAATCCAACTTACTGCCTCATCGAGAATTTAAGCAGGAAAGAAACAGGCATTGCTAAGTGGTTTTAAACACTTAGGCTGTCACACCTGATGTTGTCTAGTACCATGTAATAAAAAATAAGCGTATTTCAAGAAAGTGTGCAATTTATTTCCTCCTCTAAGAGGGGGAAAAACTGAAAAGATTCAGATTTTAACATCGCACTAGAAAGTTTGTTAAGGTTTTTATGTTCCAGTTGAGCTCGCAGTTTACGAATCTGCTCTTGGACTCACTCCTGCTAACACGAATTTTTGGCCTTATCAATTTTATTATTAAACATCGCTTTCTTGCTACTATGTTCCACAAATTCATTCCTAGCACATAAAGCCACATGATACAAATAATCAGTATAATATATTTCGCTAATTAAACAGTTATTAGAAAGCTTTTTAGAAATCAGTACATTTTAGACACCCTGCAACTACCCGGCTGTTTCTAGAAAAACAACAATTTCTTTTCTTTCCAAGAAACTTGCTCGAATGTTCTTTGCATCGACCCCATATTTTGCATAAGTGAATTTCCATGTCCTATAAATGATATTCTCGCAAGTTTCTACGGCGATAAAATAAAACGAATTGCTTTAAACTGAAGTTCTGAATCTAAAATAACATCTAAACATCAAGAAACCTTCGTATCACAGAAAAGTACTTTGTTATGCCAAATAACACAAAACTCACAAAAATAATAATATTCGATACGGGTAATTTCTAACAAGTGTTACCTCTAATTAGCGTGGAACGAATGCTCTAAGACATTTCCCAAAATTTAATTAATGAAGAGATGCTGGATTTTAAAACTTCTCGTTTGTCTTAAAACTAATTATCACAATCACATTTAACTCATTTGCCGTAAAGAGTGCTAAAAGGTTCAAGGAGAAACGCAGTCTTCTGAGTCGCATATAATAATTATTCTTATAGGATTTTTAATTAAAGTAACGGATTTTTTACTACCGTTATTTTTTATTATCTGATAGTTATTTCATTCCGTTACGTATATGAGTTAATAAAACATTAAATTAGCAGTTAATAAAATAAAATATTAAACTACTGACAACTTCTAAGCATTCGTGCCCAATATATTTATTTACATAAAAATGAAAACATTTCTTGGACTATTTGCAATACTCTATATACATTGCAGCCCACTACACATAGAGAAAGAGACACATAGATATAGATAAAAATTTCTATGAAAATACTTTAAACTTTTCCATACTTTTCATTAACTAAAAGTACATACAATAATTGTACACGGGAATAGAAAATATGCAAAGGGAAAAGAATACTAATAAATTTTTAATTTTAAAAAGGAATAATTCAAAAGACAGGTACAAAAACTATAAATAAGTTAATATTTGATTAAACATAGCTCCATGATTATGAAGAATATCCCCATGATTACGAACACATTCAAATTAATAACATTGTTTCTTTCAAATTTTAGCTTATTAGCTTAGTCCTGTTGTCCTTAACGAGTCTTTTCTTTATCACTTTCACCTTCTCCACGTTAGATACTAAGGTTCGTTCACAACAGAACAGGAAGTTCTCTAATGACACATACAGATGTGCTTTTACATTACGATACTTAACTTTCCTAAAAATTATGAAATCTAACATTTTACACATTCCTCCGGTCCCTATACTTACATTTACGAACATTTTATACTTATTATAAAAATTAAAATACAAACGTTTGACAGCCTTACAACAAAATTGACTGAGATATTTCATTTTAAAGTTAAAGATCTTATTCAGGGGCCGTACACAAAGTGAACAAATAGCTGAAATAAAATACGAATTTAAAAAAAGGTCTCTGATCGCAATAGATTACTTAGTGAATACTTCTTGTGAAAAATATTGATCAGTACAATTTTTAAAAGAGATCTTATTCACAGTAACTTACGGAATTCTTGTTAAAAAAACTAGTACTCTTCATTATCCGCTTATCGTTAACTCCAGAGTATTATTTTCAGGAATTAAAAATTTAAAATATTTCCAATTCAGTGTACTCTTTGTATGATTATTATACAATGATCCCACAGTAATAAAACTTCATGAGAACATTAATAACGTATTTTTAGCGTTAGAAAAATTTAAAAATTGCTTACATAAAAATTTCTTACAATTAGTATACGGAAAATTCTTTCAGTGTACTAACTGTAAACAATTAAAGAATAATACAGATTAGTAAATCACAAAAGATTATTATTTAATGGTATAGAAGTGGGGAACCAGTCTCGAAATATTATAAATTATTTATTAAATAACCACTCATAGCAACTTGGAAGTAACACAGCAAACATCCCAAATCCGGAAATTAAATATCTCGGCCATGGTTTGTTATACGAGAGGTATACGGGAGACGTATGAGAGTATACTTTTTCCGTTTCATTTTTTATAATAAATCTAACATTTTGGAATCGGAAGTATTGGGACTGGAAGACCTCGTAAAAGTAAATATTCTTAATTTCATATATTTTTTCTAAATTTAAAAATACGAAATCTGGACAATGTAAAGGGGATAAAATGACATAGTACTCCACAGCTGTCTTCAAATCACAAGATCTTACACATGCGATACCTTAACGATCTTACTGATCTTAACGATCTTACTGAGACCATATTTTCCCATAAGCCTGGACGATCTCGTGAACTTCTGCAGTTTCATGATCATTTGGAATGTCCTAGCTTTGGCATTTCCTACTTCTGTTAGCTTTTACCATTGTCACTGCAGTAGACGCAGAAGTGAAGTGTAATTATCATCAATAATTATGTCAATAATTACGAATTCCAATAATTTATCATCATCTACACATTAGTCGTAGGTTTATAAATATTCCATGTAACATACCTTGGATAACGTATGTTACATGGAATATTTATAAACCATTGCCGCTATCAAAACTAAATCCGCTTGAAACCAGGCAAACAGTTAGCAAAATGAGAATTCGTAAAGTAAGATAAAATTATAACTTGGAATACTGCCTCCCTTAGGCTTTCCATGCCCTACATTACCAAACAATTGCTTTGCGTTGGGGCGGTGATTTGTACATTTTCCAATTTAAGTTTCAGTATTATTCTTATTTTCAAGCGATGAGCTCGTGGTGTTCTCGTAAAGCTCGAGTTCGTAAAGGCATAATAGTATACAACTTCTTGCACAGATCCTCTAATACTCGGTAGTTGTTTGGATTTTTCGAGAATTAGTCTTTTTTAGGTAACTTTCAAAACGACTTTGGTACTTTAAATCTATAAAATGTCTTGAATTACCAAAATATTCATCAAAATGATGTATTATTAGCTATTTATGGAATTAGGAGTTACTTTGTTACAGGTTCAAAATTCTCCAAATATGAACATTCTCAGCGTCTGAAGCCCTTATTAATTAGCTCTTAATTAAAAAATAATACCAAATTAAACATACGAAGTCTTATATCATATCCAAGACAGTTTCGTAAGTTAGTACTTACATGCATACATTTGTATTGACAACAGTAAGTGTCCAATACTTACTAAACTGTGAAGATCATTCAGCTTTTTGAAAGCTTTTATAAATTAGTATTTTAACCATACGCCTCTAGTATAGCAATTCAAATATTTGCTCTTTAATTATATTTAAAATACACTAAAACAACAAATATTTGTTTTTTTTTTAGGAATAGTTTAAATAACTCTTAATTGCTACTCCAAGATATAATAGTCCTATAATGAGTGCAATTAAAGTATTCAACAATTATCAGTTGAATACGACATTAAAACAGGCATGTTCTGCTGATGGAAAGTAGATATTACTTGAAAATGAAATTTAACGTATAAAGAATGAACCTAAAATTTTTTCATTGATGATTTTCTATACAAGTAATTGGAAACTACCTACTTACCGCAAGTCATTTACTACAGATATGTGTCACCATCTCACAAAGATTAGGCAATGCAAGTCCGTACGAAGAGCGTTATTAACATACATAATAAAGCATCGAGTCTAAGCCTTCCAGGGGAAAAAAGGTAATCTTCTTTGAGCCAAGAATGGTGGTAATCACTAGCAAGCCTAACGTGACTGTGAAGAAGCTTTCGCTCTCTTGCAGAAAAAAGCTGGACTTATCGTTCAATCTCAGAAAGACGACGTCATCTGTTAACTAACAAATAATTCCCTCTGAGACCATTGGATCATCATCGCCAACGGGGTTTTACCTGAAGAAACTTTCGCCGAAGGCAACGCCCAAATATTGAACTGAACTGGGGTGGCAAAACAATCAAAAAACGCTCTTACCTTTTTTAGAGAAGACTTTCTATGCCTGCGCATAATTACAAGAGCAGTTTTGCATATTTTTCCAGAAAACAGGAAGCGCTGCTGTTATACATGTCACCGTTAGTCATAAAAATTCTAGCGATAAAAGTGGCGGCACGCGACAGACTGTTTAACTGTAGCCACGTTATTTGCTGAAGGGCAGTAATCTTTCAGAGGAATCCAGATAAGAAAAGGCTATTGCCAAAAATGTCTGTATTCATATATAGAAAATGCTGGCTTTTCTTCAAATCTAGTAATTGTATAAGAGGACGAAAGCCTTATCCATCTTTGTCATTTTTCTCTAATGTTCCGCAGAAATAGCATGCAATTACTATGATTATTTAATGAAGGTATGAGGTTACAGAGGATAGACAGATCAATCATAGTGAAAATATAATACAACATTTATAGCTGTTTACCTATACTATTTTATGTATAAAATTTGTAAGCTTTCTTTCTGTTCTTATATGGTTCCGAATATTAATTTATTTCCTTTTCAAATGAATACGGCAATATCAAGTTTCTTTTTATTGCATAATTTCCGCACAACTAATAGGTTGATAATAATAATAATAATAATAATAATTTTATTACCTGCATTTAAACAACAAATATTTATTTTAAGGAAAATATCTATATTCACATCACTGATCACGTTTCAATTTTTATTGCTTTAATAATTTTGCATCAATAATCTGATTATAATGAACCGTTCTTTGCTAGATTATATATGATTGTCTATTACTTATAAAAAACTACAAAAAAAACTACAGAACCAACAAAAAAACTTATATTTTTAATTATGCTGATATGCTGAGCAGAAATACGATAGTTAAAATAGTTTATTAATTTACGTTTTGAAAAACTAGAATATATTTAATTAAATATTCATGCTGTGACCCTGTAAGGCGAAAGCATTTTTTGTCTTACCAATGACAGTTTTATAGTAATTGCTCATGTGAACGTTGAAAATTCGTGATGCATTACTTTTCTTATTTGTCTGATTTTATAATAAACAGATTTTGCAGAATTTCAAAATAGATATTATTCGCTAAACTAACTGGATGACCACTTCGCGACATACGGAAGTTTTGCAACCAAATTCGGAAGTAAAACAATTTAATTAAATGTAATTTTAAGGCATTTCATTTTCAGTTAAATTGAGAACTGTTACCAATTTTTCAATTAAATTGTAATTTTCATCTTAATATCACAAATCTCTTAAAGAAACAAACTTAATATGAAGAATACAAAAAATAAATTATACGGTTTTGTTGTTCAGCATTATTAATGCATTTTCATTACATTAATACCTTTCTATTTCCGCTTTATTACTGTCTTTTAATCGCTGTTGTTTGCTTGTTTACTTTAAATAATATTGAAATTTTATATCACATTTGAACATGATTTAATTTATCCTTTTATTTCTTTTCACGTAGTAAATTTTGCTCGCAAGTTGTGTATATAAGCGTTGTAATACATGAATCATAGACAGGAAACACTATAAAACATTTTAATCAAAGTATCTTTCAAAAAATAATAAATATAGTGAAGTCAATAATAAAGCTAAGTCTTATCCCTAAGCATTTTCAAGAAACTTCCTAAATATAGTGAACGTCAGAGACTTATGTTTCAGGTTTTCTTCATCGGAAATCTATGAAAAATGCATCTCAGACACTGCAAAGGCATCTGACGAATGATCCTCTAGATTAAGTGGAATTCCAGCATACAGATATGTGGGCCATCATACGTCTCTGAAGAATGATAGAATTCTATCTGTCCACTCAACCTATCAAACTAGTTATCTAATCACAAGAAACCTTGCCTTCCCAAAAGCGAAGAGTAACTCTTGCTTGTATCTCATAATCCACGATAGGAATGTTATAAAAAAGAGAGTTTGGCTACACCCAGATAAAACTTGTGTCCATCTCTGTGGCATCCTAACGGAATGAATGAAACGTATGTCAGTCCCAGCAGGCCATGTCCGTATCGAGCGATCCAAGCCGAAGCTTTATATTTTTTTATCCTTTACTTTCTTCTCTCTTTCTGTCTTCTGGTAAGAAGATGGCCAGAGGGCCGTGTGACAAGGGGAAGATGAAAGGACCATCTTAAAGCTGTGGTTGGCGTGACAGGAAAATAGTTCCTAACGCGGGATACAGAAAATAGTCTGCACAGCAATCAAGGCTACCATAAAAAGTGAAGGACAATTCTTTTAAGATTGTATTATCCTATGAAGGTCTAAGCTGTTCATATGCATAAAAAATATGATGAATACATAAACGGATGTAAAACACTTTCCTCCCATATGTTACAACAGAAAATTGCTTTAATACGGGAGCATGTGAATCAGTGCTACCGGGTAAGTGAAAATGCTTATAAAACCGCAGCAACTGCTTTGAGAAATTCGATTGAAACCATTCAGGATTAAAAATCATGCCTTTCATCATTCAAAATCATGCATTATAGGTCTTTTATGTCGACTTTAATCCTCTTTCCATACTTCAGAGAATTTAATATTTTTTAATATGACATATAAAACAAACGAAAACTATACTCATATTACGCTATTCATTCCACAGTTGGATAATTACATTAGTCTTTAAAATATTAAAATTTGCGTTTTAGTTAGTACCGTGCAAACGTACTTCATTAAGCCTTGCTTCTACAAAGGGGCAGCTACTGGCTCTGATGCAAAGAATTAAAAAAGAACATATATTGAAACGTCTTTCAAGTGCCATAAAATCTGAATTACAAGCTAAAACGCATGATAAAATCAGGGCTTTGATCGCAGCCAAGTGGTAAAATCGCAGAATGCTAGTAAGTTAGTTCGAATCCCGCAAACGGGCTGGCTGCATGGGCGTTTTGTGGTTTACCGCATGTGTAAAGTGTATACGAGTCAAGTTTCCTTAGAAAGGCCTCCACGAAGGCATCCGTTCCAGTAGGCAAATAGCCTTCGAGTGCTTTGCCATAATCAAATACGCCAAACACCAACGCTGCAATCTCAAAACACGTCTCCGGAATTCCTTGGTTATGTTAGAAAATCCACTAATGTGGCCATGTAATACGCAATAAATGTAAATAAAAGTTAAATAAATTCTTATTATATTCATATATCGTACTTAATAAATTATACTTACGCCTTAAAATTAATGACACAGTAGAAAATACATTGTTTATCATTAAACATTGGAATAATCATTCCTATACAAATAGGCATAATGGTTTCAATACGAAGGGAGTGATACTTTGCAATAAGTGTCAGTAGGACTCAATGCATTTCGAGAGGGCCTGGTTCAAGATCTCTCTTTTTCACAAAGCAAAATAATGAAGGAAAATATTCTTGTTTTTCGAAGAAAACCGACCTACCTCGAAATGCACAGAGAGTTTTTTTTTTAACAAATGATACAAATGCCAGAATAAAACTGAACTTGTTTAATTTCGAATCCGTGCTGGTGTACTTCTATTCCAAATATTAAGCGTTATTAACTTTACTGTAATTAAGAACACACACACTGAACACATATGTTACGTGACTAGAATACAAGTAATTATACTCATTTACAGTCGCTGTAAAATTTGACTTAGTAACATATTTTTTTTTATTTATACCATTTTAATTTCAGAAAAAAAGTATAAGAACGAATACTGAAGCTTTTAAAATTAAATATGCTTATGTTAAATTCTTCGTCCCTATGCATAACAATACGCTTTTCATTATCGTGCTTTCTGTCTTAAAAACACAAATATTAAGTTTATAATCCTCTTACGTTCAAATAAAATTATGCCTTTATTTCTTGCACTTTACATTACAGAAAGATGTAAGCAATAAAACTCAAACATTCCAAGTCATCGTCAGTTATTTGTGACGTGAAAGAAATCATTTCAATAAAAATTTTATTTATATGCAATTGTAAGTTTGCAAAATTAAATGAAATTTCATTCTATAAAACACTGGAATACATTCAAAAATCATTTGAGCAGAAAAGAAAATTATCAAACGAATTCTGATTCAATTAAATTCCTATTCATCGCACGCAGTATAAAAACGAGTTTTGTTAAAGAATCTAAAACCAAGATAAATTTTCACATCGCAAAAATGTAGTTTTTTTTTTCTACGGTAACGTTTAAATACTTCCGCACCCACTGGAAAAATAATCATTTTCTTATTATTCTTGATCATGTTAAGGATGAAATTTCTCTTTCAGGTGCGTGAATTAAGGCTATTAAAGCTCTTTGAAATGAAAGAATAACTTATGAGAAATTGTTCTGAATGATTTTTATGCGGATAAAAGGAAAGTATTTGCAGTTGAGAACAATTCGAAAAGGAATGAAAAATTTAAATTTGAATTCTAAAATTATATTATTCTGTTTTAAATCAAATATTCAAAACATTCTCACATGATCATTTCGTTGAATGGAATATTATTAGAATTTAGTACTTAAATTTATATTCCAAGCACGTCAATAACAAAAATATTAACATTTCGAATTTACACGACAGTATGGCTATTAGGATTAGCTACAAATATTTAACACGTGATCTGCTCATCTCTGGTGAATGGATTGACAACATGAAGTATTCGTGTTTTCCAAATGCGTAACGTAAATACAAGGCAGTTTCCCTGAGAAAGTTCATCAAGAAGACATCCCTTTCTTGAGCAAATGGCCTTTATATGCATTTTCTTAATCAATTAACCTACCCTTATTGTTTTCATTTCAATCAAACCTGGGCCAACCAAAAGAAGAAGTGTTGCCAATATTTACGTGATCTAAAAATCCTTCCACATTTCCGATACAACCCGCACTTCTTAGTAATATTTTACAGCTAAAATTTATGTTTATGGTTTTTGGTCTGGTTCATTTAAGCATGGCAAAACATTCGAGGGCTATCTGTCTAAGGATAGGGATGCCTTCATGGGGGTGGGGGCTTTCTGAGGTAAACTGGCTCGTATACATGTTATACACGTGGAAAACCACGAAAACACCCACGCAGTCAGCCCGTTCGCCGAGATTCGAACCCCAGACCAAACTACCATATTCAGCGACTTTACCTCTCGGCCGCTGGTGGGCCAATTTATGTTAAACTAACGAAGCAGGTTTATAGCAAAATATATTTTCGTTGACATAAACCTTCTTTTAATTAATTCTATATTTACATCTACGTTTAAAAAATATCGATTGCAAGGTTTTTATTTTTACTGTTTATTTTATACTTGACCACAATATTCAAAATGATTCTAACAGTGCGTGAAAGGGAAAATATATAAGTTGACGGTGCTATTAAATTTTATTAGCATTTTAGCAGTTTCTTTATCTTTTAATTTGCAATGTTTACTATTATGCAATTACATAATTTTATTAATTAGAAGTTTCATTGTTTAATGTATGGCAACAGTTTCCTGATGCTAAAATCTTTATTTCATTTTAGCTTGGCTTCTCATCGTTAGGGTTAAAAACTTGTACCAACATGTTACTTTAAACTAGAAAATATCTGACAACTTTTTCTAGAGGAAATCACGTAAAATGTGTATACGTTTTACTCCGTGCTCCATTACAGATTGATTGATTACGTATACGATCCACTAGTGGCATTATTGGCACATTTTTAATTTTTAAATTGTAATTTTTCTTTATTGCAATTGTACATTTTTTTTAAAATTTTTACTAAAGGGTGTTTTTCTCCTCATAGTGTCCTGCTAACAATAGATAGGACTTCAAAAGATTGTCACAGCACAGCCTGCGTGATGCACAAAAAAAGATCTTTATTGGCCGTTATAGATAATCCACTCCTGCTATACCAAAGCGTTTACTCTTGCGTGACATCACTGACTCCTAATCTGTTCAAAACCCGCTTTGTGGCTTCTTCTATAAGCAAGTGACGTCAGTGTTGGAAAGAGCCCAACTTGTTTATCTATTGATATTGTGCTGTACACTGAACATCATCAGACATAAAAGTTGGATCTGATTTAAGTAAAATAATATTCAACATCTGATCCTACCGGGCAAATAAAAATACAATAAGAAAGAAAACCACACGGATGTGGAAAAGCACAACGATTTTGAAAAAGTTAGTTGACCATCTGGTATTACCTTATAGTCTACCATAAGTCATCACAAAGAGTAAAACATTTTGTAAATATAATTGTTTTACACAATCAAAATAAGGCTTCATCACGTTTGAGTGAAGGAATTAAAAGATTGTAGATAGGAACTACATGTTCCATCAAAATTCTATACCTTCTCATACACCTAATTCAATGGCTTAGTGATAAACTGGTTTATTAACAAACCAGGAATGACTTAATGACATAATTGCCTACTATTTGCTATTTCGTCATCATCTAATGGAGCAACTTCAGATTATTTCCCATGAGCAATCTTAGAAAATATCTGACACCTAAAGAAAAAACTGTCAAATTTATTCAAAACACAATGAAGGTGGACAGTTAGACTGTACCTAAACCAAATAACTGAACCAGTAATAACTGGTCCATACCAATAACGGGTAACAACCAACTAACTGGTCGAAATGTTTGCAAAATGCTGATGACGGTAACTACATCTGAAACTACGCGTAAAAATATTTATTTAATTAAATTTATTAAATTTAGTTACATGTATTATGAAGTAATCTGTATTTGGCGTCTATCTTTTTTTTGGCGAGTTCATCGTTGCCGCAATGGTAAGGTGAAACATTTTGCACACGAAGATGAATGGAGATAAGGCTCTATAGAAGCACTGCCATGTTTTTCGAAATAAAAATTAGATTAGCCCTATACACGTGAGTGAAATTTACATGTTAGTGCTATTTTGTTCTAATTATTTGTGTTCGTAATAAAGATTATGGATAATAATTAACACTTTGGATTAGTGTACTGAATATCATGGGTTGTAAGGAACATAATTGTGACCGCATGTCTATCAGGACACCTAATCTACCACAAGTATTTTACATATGTGGTAGATAGGACTATAATATTAAAAGCCTGATATACAAGACCTGAGTATGAATCTAATAAAGATTTGCTTACAACTAACAGTTGGGAAAACAGTTGTTGGATATATAATTTTTGGGAAGCAATTTTATAGAAAAGGAAAAGGTTTAACATACCACATAATACTTTTCTTTGGAAGGAAGCAAAACTTTCTTACCTGGAATAAAAATGATACATTTATGTTAGTTTCCGTTCAGATTTAAGAACAATCATTAAATCATAATGAATATAGTCTGTTATATAATCAACAAGAACAAGTCTGTTATATAACCGACACATGATTACAGAACTATCATTTGATTTTACAGATCTTAATAATGTAAAAAATAATTATATGGCATGGCAGATAATTCAAGTGGTAAAATATTGATTGTGTCGTCATGCGTTAAAAATAAAATGTTGCGTAACTTTATGTATATAATTCCTGCAGATATTCGAGAAAAAATTTGCTGAGTTAGGTGTTTCTCTGTGCTTCTTAGTGACTTAAATTTGTTCTAAAAAATTTGATTTCGTGAAGCATTTATAAATGAAAAGTTGGTCTATCGGTGTTTAACAATTTCCTGTTAGGTAAAACAAAACTCGCTTTTAAATTTCTAGCTGGTTTTATGAATATCCTCGTGACTTTACGTAAAGACTGAGAAATTTTATTTATTTTAACTCATTTAAGAGTGATGAATATTTTATTAGCTGGATAGTTTGTTTTACGAGAACCATATAAAAAAACTAATTTTTTACATGCAGAAAATCATTGCACACAGTGGAGATATTTTTTGAAATAAAACTCTCTACGTCACTTTGTGAAAGTGAGTTCGCTTTGTAACTGGGAATGAGTGTCTAGAATCAGTATTTAAAGAATTAAAAGCATGTAACCAATTTTTTTTTCAAATAGCCTGTATAAAACTGGTTTATAATTCAGTTCGGTTCACAGAGTTCTACATATCTATGTAATTCTTTAATTTACAGATCGTATATGTAACATAAAAATATGTAAATCAAAATTATAATTTAACTATAACCCCTTAATTTTCCCTCTCTATTCTAAAAACTATAACATCTCTGGATTGCGTTATTTTTAGATGAATCCATCTTACGTGGTCTACGCAATGCTGATGACATAGTTATTTCGGAACCTAAACTTTGAGAACTGAAACCTTTCTAACTTGAACCAAAACTTCTCTCTTAATAGACTGCTATATTAGATAAATGCGCAGTTAGCTTGCAGCTCTGTTGCCGCTTTGACGCTGTTTCATTTTGCTGTGCATTGTCGTGCAGTGTAGATGCGTAAGGTAAGCTTTCATCAATCGTGTTCGGAATCAAAATAAAGAGTCTTTCATAAAACTAACTAAGTTGAATTATCACATTTAAAAATCATCATCATCATTATTATTATTACCGAGGATTGAATCTCGGTTCATGTCGAAACTATCCGGATATAGCGCCGGACACTTGCTTCAAACTCTTATCGAATCTGATAAATCTACATGAAGAAAAATTTAATGAATTAATTTAAATTAAATTTAATTTAATTAAATTTATGTGTATCTTAGAAAATTTTGAATAAAAAGCTCTAATTTTTTGCAGGTGTACCTAGAAATACCTCTACTTTAAGATGATGTTAAAAATTTCATAGGTTATAATTCAATTTTTTTCTCGAAAAAATATAAAAATTATTTAAAAATACAAGTTTTTAAAATAAATCATATAAAATAGGCGTATTTTCTTTGGAATGAACCTAAATTTCTAATTCTAAAAGATGGAATCAAATAAGTTTAATGAAGAAAGAGACATTAATAAATATATACCAAATTCAATTAACATGGAGGAGCTAAAATTTTGAGAGCTAATATTTTAAAAACTACTCGTGCGATTTTTACAAAACTTCGCAGTTTGGCATAATTTGAGTCGTAGAATCGAAATATGTGAAACAATTGGTATATTATTTCAGAAAAAGTCCGATTTTGTGTCAAAATAATTATGTTAGAATAATGCTGTATATAAATCTAATATATATTCTAAGTCGCGCTTTCGAGACATGAGGAACACAAGTTGAATTTCGTCAATCGGCCGAGTAGAACGCGAGAAATAGAACTGTCTCCCCCTTTTTATTTCGCAGTGTACATACACCCAAAAGAGTTTATATACTATCATTAGATATACGTATGCTATTATTTATTCATATATATGTTATTATTTATTCAGTTTCCGAGAGATGTATAGAACTAAAAATGCTTGTTCATCGAAAGGTAGTACAAAGGCAACTTTTGATGATCATATATTTAGTTTCAGTAAGAACCATTTGAATTACTTCTCTTGGGAGCAGTTACAAAGACGGACAGTTTATCAAAGAATTTATCTTTTTCTAAATTGTAAAGAGAAAGCATTAAATGTATTACACTGCCATGCTTCGCACATGTTTAAAATACAATATATCAATCAATTCTAATTCTCAGAGTAACAACTTTCAGCCGGCTAGTTCTGCTGGAACTATCTCTTGAACTGCTATTTTAGAACGTAAGCACCACAAGTGAGCCAGCATCTGCAGGAAATTCATGACCAAACGCGATTATTGACAGTCTCCCTGATCTGGGAAATCTTGGCTCTGCCGAAGTTACGCGCTTCAGAAAACCCCACACCGACCGTGATTAAGTAGGCAGGCAATCATGCTTCGATCCCTCCTGATACGGCCATAGAGAGCTGATTTGGATTAATGCAATCACCACCCGCACGGCCGGAACATGCCGCACGTGTATTACGTCAACATGAACAGCTTCCGCTCGTGCCGCAAATCGAAACCGATAAGGGTGGACGCTCGTTTAAATGGCCAACAGCCTAACAGCGGTCAAAGTCAAATGCGATAAATCGCAAATGAATATCTGCAGCTATATTTGCTAATACAAGGTTAGCGTTTCCTAAGTCAAATATGCAGGATAATTGAGAAAGATAATTTGATTTCAATTTTTTATAGTTTAAAAATTGGAAAACTAGAATGATAAATACATGAAAGTAAAGGAAAATTATTTTACATTTCAATACATAAAAAACACAAACAGCTGGTTTATCGTTCAAAAAGCTTATATTGAGAAAAAGAGAAAATTGCATTTAAGCAGCGGATTTTGTATATGCAGTGTCACTCAAACGTAATGGAGTAATGTTACTCAAATTGATTTGGTTCTGAACATATGTTCCTCCTAGGTTTTTAGACATTAACTCCTGCAATTTTTTCATTTAGATCTACATGAAGGATTACATGGTTGTGCCATCTCAGCATATGCGAACTAAAATTCCTTTCTGATGTTGTTTGAGAGGAATTTCCTTATAGCTTTGATCTTACACGTCAAATTAGGAAGTCGTAATGAGCATTTGTAAATAAACCATACACATTTTCCCTTTACGTCTGGATATCACTTATCCCCCTATGTTATTAATTTTTAAAATCATAAAAGATTGAAATCGGATATTTTTTCACGTGTGAGAACACAATTTTCTCATTGATGGATTGAATCGTCATCAAATAGCTGCACGCGGAAATAAATTTTCGCAGAACTGGTTTTTCTCTCTTTTTCTGACGATGATGCCGGACGGTGAGTGGGGCTTCGGCCCGCGCTCTTCTCGTAATGGAGTTCGTGAAGGTACGACGCTGTGGTAGCTCTATAAAAAAGCACGAGATGAATCTGCTTGTTCTGTGAAATCTACCTGTCCTTAAAAGTTTTTCGGAAAGGTAGTCATCTTCACCATTTGTATGTGTATCGAGTTTTTTTATCTTTCTGCAATTCTTCAAGTTTCGCTCGTCGCAATTGAAACATGTGATGTCTACAAAAAGTATGACATGCCTGAACGAGGCCGCAATGATCGAGTTGGCCACCGATATTAATACCATCTCAACAAATCTCTTTTACAAAAAATGATCGGAATATCGTGAGTATTGCAACAACAAAAGTGCAAGTGTGAGATAATAAATATTTCCAGAAAGGAATTGCGAGCGACGTCGATAGATTAACATCGGATCCATTTTCACGCACGTGCGGGTTGCGTAACCAGTTGATGGAGTAATAATATTCTTATATATATATTAACCCAAGAAGATGATTAAATTTATTCATGAGTAATTAAATAAACGAATTTGGTAAAATAAATACGGGTATTATTTGAACAGCATTGCACCAAATTAGTGAATGTTTTACGTATTTCTCGCAATGTAGTACTAAATTTCAGTCTAGGCTAGCAATTATTGGGCACATGTGACTCTCTTTTTGACACTCAGAAAGTGCCCTGTGTAGTAGCAATAACACACCACCACTTAATGGAGCCTCACCACCACAGAACAATTAACCTGTATTTCTATATACTTAAAAATGTTTTATGACAATGGTTATAAGAACTGCACACCAAACCGAAATTTAAAAACTGAAAAAAAGTGTTATTCTTTGGCACTGATCTCAAAGAATACATTTTCAATATTCTTCCCCCTTCTCACTTTTTTTTGCTGTTAGTGTGCGCGTGTATGTGTGAGGTAAACATATTACCACTAATCAAAATAATATGAGAGTTAGATTTAAGCTATATCGAACATTCAAAAGAGAAAATTTTATTTGGGGTATTTATATAATTTTTTTTTCGAAACATTAGTTGATAAAAAATAGTTTTTTATTTATCTTTTATTTTGTACGACATTTATTCTATTCTATTTTTAGATTTGGTTAATCGTATAGCAGATAAATCATATGAATTTTTATTCAATCCTTTTAATTATAAATTTCCTTATTGTGTTTTTATTCTAAATTATTCAATACTGTCACACATTTGAAATACAGAATATATGAAAACTCTCCAACTGCATGACTTAGCTCTGCTCTTGTGAAGAAATACAATAGCATTGCATTCTTCCACTTACATTGTACAACGGTTAGTAAGTTGTTCAGGCAGATTTTTAAATATACTGCGAGGTAATTTTTCTGATTTACTTGCGCTTGCTTCTTCACTGCTTGAAGTTTTTCCTTTTGCCTTAAACGTTGTTTTAATTTTTAAGTTTTATATTTGCATTTAAAATTGAGCTCACTTGTGGCTTAGTGGTTAAAGCCTCAAATGCGATGGATGGTCATTCCACGGTGGGTGAATAGGAAGAGGTTTCCATAGTTTTTCTCGTATGGAGTATGAAATTATTTTTCATATAAAACTATCCACGTAAGCATACTTCCTAAGGCAGATAGTTTACGCGTCCTTAATGTTAATTAATTTAATTCAATTCATTGAAGCTTAACTTTCCTTTGGTCTATTATACCATTATGCTTTAAATCTAAATAAAGCATAGCTTGGTTAAATGACTGATGCGAAGCACACGAGTTATCTGTTTTAGAAGGTATGCATTTTGGAGTACTTTTTGACGGAAAATAGCTCATATTTAGCGGAAACTAGCTCATATATAGAGTACACATACACCGCTCAATATACATTGGACGGAAAAATAAATAATATACGTATTTAACGGAAAAATAGCTCACAGTATAAATTTGATGGAAAATAATTTTTATACATGAAGATAATAAGAAAAATTACAGTCATTAGGTTTTTACAGAACACAGAAAACCGCGGAAATGAGTGATGACCTCGCTGGGCTTCAAACGCCGGAACTTGGGATTGTCAGCCAGACGTGTTTCCAGTTACACTACAAAGGCACGCGGTAAGGTAGGAGAAAATACCTTACAAACCCAAACAAAATGTAATGCGTTACCATAGATACGTTTACAACTGATTTTTGTGCGTAAACATATGTATAAAAAGGAAGATAAACAGATAAAGATACACAAGTAAGGTAAGTAAATAATAAAACGTTAATAATGCAAATTAAATAAAACCGAAGAACTATAAAAGAAACGCATCATTTTAATCCGAAATTTGTAAGTGTCGAAGGGAGAAAAAATGAGATTGTTCAAAAGCCAACTAATGCACAGCGTAGTAAGTGCAGAGCGTAAAAAATAAATAAAAACTCCTCTGAACGAAGGTTATACTCTTTACTCTACAACTCATGTTCCGTAACAATTCTCCCCCCTCCTTCTTTTTTTTTCAAATAAAATTCTCGCCCAAAACATGGAAATCTATTTATACCCTATCCAATTTTCAAGCAAAAGCATTTTTCATCACACTGGGTGCCACTCATCAAAGTGCATAAAAAAAGAATCACTCAGCAATCTAAATAGATTAATTAGGCGCAACATAAGAGAGAGAGAGTAGAAGACACTAAAAAATGAGTGGAAGAGATTAAAATCTCCCCAAAAAGATCAAACTAATAAGAATACGCCTACTCATTAAAAGAAAGGTAAAATAAAAATGGGAGACAAGATGGCCTCGTCGCGAGATTAATATTCATTGATAGAATAAAAGATGGAGAGGAAAAGTGGAAATCTTTCGAGAGGCAGCTTAACGTATTAAGAGTTCCCATACGCTCGTCTCTGGCTAGCGATTAAAACTTAGTATAGGCGTTGGAGGAGAACTTCCCATCGTTTCATCTTCAGATGCCTTTTGCCTGCAACTGCATTTCTGTTCCAAACCTCTGAGTTTCGGGAGAATCTAGCCTAACTCACAGTCGTGGGATAGCGCAATAAGAGCACGGTGACCCTCAAAGATCCCCGATACTTTGATGTGAGCCGAATCTCTGGGAACGGATTCCAGGAAAATCAGGAGGTTCTCGCGTTTCTGTGCGGTCTACTAGAGATCTGAGAGAACTTGGAGAGAGTATTTGGTTGCCCAACCGGACCATTCACTGGTCAGAGACGGCAAACCTGACCTTTATCAAGTATCTAGAAATTGCCACATTGTTCAGGAAAGGAATTCTGTAATCACTCTTACTTACTTGCCATTCGATTAATTCCAGTTCTATTCAGAGAAATTACTCGAAATCTATGTAGATTTAATTGAAACGTTTGAAATGCAACAACTTCAAAGTTGTTTCTTTTGGTTTCTTTAAAAATCCTTTTTTATTGGCATTTACGTTCTATTCTATTCTATTCATTAGACTGTGTTACAATTAATGCTTTTTGCACAAAATGGCTCGAAATATTTTTGATTTTGAAGAAATTAATTCACGACAAATTCCTTGAAATGCAAGTAATTTTGCTATAAAATCAGCACTACACAAAAAATTCATTCTTCAGACTTTTGAATTTAAAATTAACATGTTCCTCTTTTATCTGACAGTTTTAGGTTGGTCAGGATTTTAAAAAATTGCAACGGGTTGTAAAAAGTTTCCAAATTTTCAAAAATTTTAATTTAAGATAGAATTTTATCATATTCATTTAAAGTTCACAGATAATGGCTACATAAACTCCCAAACCAGCTCAAAAAATTTAGTTAATTATTTACAATCCTAAAAAGAAAAAGCGAACTCATAATGTAAAATTTATCATCGGTAAAAATTGTTTTGCGCTGCTCAAAATATTTTCTTGTATCAATCGTTAATCTGACAGAATTTTATCTAATGAATTTTCCAGGCAGAAAATTGGTTTACTTACTTATTTGAAACAAATTAACTAAGACTAACTTAGACATGATTATAAATTGACCAGCCTTGTAAACAAACGTGTTTGCTCTTACTATGACATTTGGGAACACACAACAATGCATTAAAATACGTAGTTTAAATACCTTACATTCCTAATATATTTTAATAACCATTAACAGAACAATGAAGCATTCTCTCATTTATCTGGCACGGCGCATCACCTGCGTTGCGTTTGTAGATATGTCAGACTACAGAAGCAAATACCACTTATGTACCACCAAAGAAAAATATATAATCCTCTACTACTAGTTAGTTTTAAAAAACTTTTGTAACAATATTCAAGTAAAGAAATAAATCATCAAGATCACGACTAACTATGTTCTGTGGACCATGATATATAAATTAAACAGGGAAGAGTAATATTTTTTTTTTAAATTTATTTTTCCACTATTAAAGTTCTTTCTCTTCTTTCCGATCTAGGCGTTATTGCGGCCACACCCATCCAAGGAAGAACCACGAAGAAATCATAAAGCGTATCGTATCAAAGAGTGGATGCATCAAAAAAGAGGACGTCGATTTGAATTACATCACAAAGTAAGGAAATAACTTCCGATCACATCTCTTTTACGACAGTGTAATGAAAATATCACCGTTAAAAATGGTGGAACTCGGCCTTTACTAGCAAGATAGTCCTGAAATCAACAAAAAGCACAGAATGTGAACTTGTTCCGGAAGTAACTTTGATGCATACATCTTTCGCAGAGATAAATTCAGTTCAGGAAGTGGAACGTTTAGAGTTGGATACATATTATAACAGACGATTAAAAAAATTGAATTCTGTCTAACTTTATTTCATGGCCCGGAATAAAAGACAACTTCCAAAAGCAGATTAAATTTCACTGAATGTTTTGAAACAATTATGTACTAATGTAATTAGTACGATAAAAGGATCAAATGTAAAACAGTGTAAAGTCTCGAATTTTAGTGCTTTAGGATATGGATTTGAAAAAACGTAACCTTTACTTAGCGATTAATAGGAATATTTAAGAGCATTGCTCCGTGCATTATGGAGGTAGTATATTTCGGTGATAATTCTGCACAAGAGTGAGAAAATTCAATCTAATTGAAGAAAAGGGCTATTAATTTCGGCCAGATGCGTCGGTTTACTTCATGTTTTGGTGAAATCGTGCTATAGTCTCTTGCTTTTTACTACATGGGACACAGTCAAGCAAACAAAAATTACGGAAAAAAAAGTTATGATTGATTGCCGTAAATAATAAAGAAAGAATATCGGTAGTTAGATTGGTGGGGAAATTTTAAAGACATTCCTCTGTTTCCTAAAATTGTTTTGGTTTGGTTTATTTGATGATTGCAAAGCACTCGAGGGCTATCTGCTTAACGGGAGAGATGGCTGGACTTTCTACGGAAAACTGGCTCATATACACGTTACACATGGAGAAAACCACGAAAACACCCATGCAGCTAGCTCGTTCGCAGGATTTGAACCTCGGACCGAACTACCAGCGTTCAGCGATTTTACCGCTCGGCCGCTGGTCGACGGTTCCCTAAAATGAGAATCGGACTTTCCTGGCATGCTTCCAACAAGAGTTCAGCTGTCGGTGGGTGGTCTATTCTTGTCTGTACACAGCATCTTCGTGTGTCGGCGTATTTTGCATCACGAATCTGATTACCTCAAGAAAAGAAGTAACTGTTTTTAAGTTCTGTTGTGACCTAGCTGCAGTGATGTAAAATTGAAAAAAAATAGGGCAATTAATTTAAAATACGCTTAAGATTCTGCCAGGTTAGATTTTTTACTACGGTAGGAGGGAAATGAAGCTATGCGATTTAAAAAATAACGCATTTTTGTAAAGGATACAAATTACGCGTAGAGAAAACGATATGAATCTCGTAATTTTTTTTTCCAATGTACAGGAATCGAACCTGGGACGAGATATTAATTGTTCAGTGGTTTTATTCAGAGGCATCTAATGTTCCAAAATGTTTGGCAATTGTAAGCGTATTTGGAAAATATTAGTTGGGGGAATGCTTTAACAAGTCATAAATTATTATTTTTTATCTCTTATAATAGTTATAATGCATAAAAAATATAATAATTATAATACATAAAAGCAAAGTGATGCACACTATAAACAACTCTTTCTGCAGATTTTAAACAAAATTTCTCTTTTACTCGTAAAAGAGTTAAAAGGATAACAAGACATCGATTTCACAAGTTTAAAATTTATGGAACTAACATTCCTTCCAAATGAAGGAAAAAAGAAAATCTCGTAGCGAATTTAAGGCATGCTAAACAGTATCCATTTACGGCTGTTAGCGTGATATTAATTTACCGCACTCAATGTTTATTTTCCTTACTCCGTATACATACACACACCAGTACCCCACTCATTTGCATAATTCGGCGCGTGAATTTGTTTACGCTGGCAGCCAGTATGCGCGAAGTTAAACTTCAAACAAGCTGCGGCAGAGACTGTTTCATCCGATGTTTTCACTGCTTTGTTGCATTTTTTATGAGCTGTAAACAGCTTTTGCAATGACCGGATGTCTGAAGATAAATATTTTGAATAACATTTGAGCTTGAATCAAGGCAGGATGCAATTTCAAAAACCACAGATATTTTTATCTTGCGAATCGAAACTATACTTGAGTATTAGAGTGTTACAATTTATTGGAATTAAAATCTTCTTAGTTTTGCCTATGTGTACGTGTAGGTAATATAAACTATTTATTACTTTGAATTTTAATATTAAGAGACCCTTTCACGTAAAAAAAATTCTGACGGGAAAATAGTTTCCTTGAAATGCATTTAAATAAAAAAAAGTATTAATTAATTTTAATGGCATATTTTATTTATAAAGAAAATAATATGAAAATCTCGGTTTGCGAACTTTGTTTTTGAATTTCCCTTGTTCTTTTGAATTTCGAAGTTAAGGACCAGGCGGTGCATTAAATAATGCGTCGTTTTTCTTTGCTTAAATGGCGCAGTACTAACAAATTGAAAGAACTTTTTCAGATTCTATTGTTTTAATTTTGTAAAGAAATTACTATCTTGTCTCAGTATGGAATTCTTATCAATTCAAGTAACATTAAGGTTACATTATGTTTATTATTTTTTTAACTGCCATAAGGTGCATTTTTAATTAAAAGGAGTTTACGAAAATGTTTTTAAATTTCAATTTGTCAAGGCTAGGATTTCAATTAACAAAATTTTCCGTATACCATACCCAAGGTATAAAATGTGTTTCTACTGCCATATAGCTCAGCAATAAAAACAAAAATTAGCGATAATAAAATTATACAGGAAGATATTAACTATAGAAGGCCTGTTTTGGCTGCGGGTCAGAACCAAGCAAAATGTATGTATATATTGTTGCGTTATACGGGTTCGTGGATTTGAGAGTATCCGATGAAAACACGATGCAGAACAATAAAAAGCACAATTTATTTACAAGAATCAATATTTACAGCACAGTTCCAAAATTACCTTTACAAGCGTCGAAAATCTACAATAAATACGCTGAAACAATCAGCAACACAGCTTCAGGCTGTAACTGTAAAGGTAGCTTCACGGCAACACTAAACTTATAATAAACACCGTGGAACAATCACCAATACACTGTCAAGCTATACTGTAAAAGTAGCTTGACGGCAAAGCACTATCTCGATCGCTTTCCGTTCACAAAACTCTCGCGTTGCTTAGCACTCACAGTAAGCAGCTATTCTCGCAATTAATCACACTCTGCTCAACAACAACTTCACAATACTTCACAATCTGCCTGCTGTCAGAAACGCAAGGGTTTATATAGCTTTTCTTTAAGTTCTACACGTTTCGAGAAATATCTCGACAGCAAGTTATTCTAGAAGCTTCCCGATTGGACCATGGGATATCGCCTATTTGGTCGCCAAATGGGCGATAAAGTCGCCAATCTGGCAACCCTACCATACATTATTTTATGGCAACCCTAGTGCTATGCCGGAAAGCTTACATACAGGCGCAACCGCCGAATTTTTCATAACAATATTAAGAAGACGCTTCGGATCAGTGGTATTTTCATTTTAGAATAGTCTTTCTTGGTAAATAGTAAAATAAATTTGATCTAGAAAATAATTACAATACGCTTTGAACTTTAAAAATAATATTTATACTTACAATTATTATTACTATAAAAACAAGCGTAACTGAATGAACTGCGGCTCAGTTTGTGGCGTCAGTTAGTCAAGCTTGGCTTATAGTTAGTCCTCTTAAGACAAATATAAGCATCTGAATTTTCGGTACTTAAGTTGCTCCTGTTATTATTTAAAATAAATTCAGAGTTAGAAAATATTTGCTGGCATTCATAAGTTGAATCGAATGCGGACAAAATGGCAAAGGGACTTTTTTCGGCGGGAATCATGGATTATGGATCGGCGTTGCCAAACTTATCGATTTCTCCTTGAAATTATGTTACAGTTTTATTTTATAAAAATAATTATATATTAATATTATAAAAATAAAAATGTATGTTCGTTACTGCAACTTCGTAATTGAGAAAAAGTGTTATTGCTCTTACTTATTTCGGATTTATTTTTTTATGTATTCTTCAAGTGCTTGTTTCATGTTTTATGATTTATTTTGATATGTTATAATTTATTTTCGGAACTCAAGTGTGTTTAAAATTCACTTGAAATTTTGAAATGGGTCACTCCGGGACCCGCAGAGCATGGTGACCCGAGGTCTCGGTGACCCGTGTCCTGGGCTATAGCCGTGTACAAAATTTTATTTTTATCTTAACTATTCAATTATAGCTTATATCATGATACGCATCATTTCAGTGATAAAATTCCCTTTTCCATTTATCTGCATAAAGAACCCTGACAAAAATGGCATCATTAGACAGCTATTTTTAATTTTACACTTCGATTATTTACTTATGCAATTTTTGGTACACTGTTTTATTTTTCAATGCATAAAGATACCTTATTTTTTAATAATTGAGCATAAAAGATTAAATACGGATTAATCTTTTTAAACTCTGTAATTTACTTATATTATTTATGCTGCATATCTGCAATACTGATACTGATTCGAATCTCATTCGCCTCAATTTCTTTTCGTGTTTTCACTGACGAATACAACGGCTTGCTAGTGGTTAATATTTCAGCAAATCTCAGCTCACTGAATTTGGAAAAATCACTATTCATATTTAGTTTACGTGTTTTATATACATATTTAATAGGTTTTTAATAGGTTTTATCCTTTCTTAATGCTTTATGGTGTAATTGGAAATCACATCCAGTGAGTATCAGAAGGCCTGCTTCAAAAAATTCCGAAATAGCTCTATAGTGGTGTTTGAATTAAAAACGTGGTGAATGATAATTCGTTATCGCCAATGTCTGGCGACTGTGTCATCTCCTCTCCAGTCGCTTTTTAAATCGGGAAGACTGTAAAGTTTTTTTCCCTCCTTACCGTGCGCTTTTGTGTTGTAACTGGAATTTTTTTCTTTTCCGGCTAGCATCGGAAAGTGCGGGGTTCGAATCTTGTTAGAGCACTGCACCTTCTTCACGCTTCCTGCTCCAAAATTAAATGCTTAATGGTTTCTACATATTTCTTATCACAGAAAAAGAATTCTAATTCCATTTTTTGAGGGACTGCTACATTCGCAGATCATGTTATGAAAAATTTCGGGTGTTCAACCAAAATTTTAAGCTACTATTTTTCTAAAGCAGCTGTTTTCAACTTGTTTTGCCCCATGCAATCCTTTCACTATTGCTTAAAGATCCTCCCCCCTACACAAAATTCGAAATATATACATGCAGCATAAATTCTGTAAACATTTTGAGATTAGAAACAACTGCGTTAAAACATGATATGACATAGCGGAGAAGAAAAACTTTAGAAAACGTGGCGTTGATTAAACACAGCTTTTTTTTCGTAATAAACAGGTTCACATATCATCATGATTGATGCGCTGTGCATCCCACAATTTTATATAGCTTATATCACTTTAGACAATGGGGAAAAACTTCAGAGGCAAGAGCTGCATGCTGGCAAGCAGCGAGCGAAGTAGGAAGAAAAGGCTAAAACAGTAGCAACAGTATTTATAGACTTGTTCCTTTGTGTAAATTTAGAGTTGTGGTTGAATACAAGCTGTCGCAATGCAGAAGCATGAAGCATGAGGCACACAAGAAGTATGAAACCGTAAGGCGTAGTCCAGAAAAATTATTTTAAACAATATTAGACACAATTTCTTCTTTTAGAAGAGAAAGGGAAGCTAGTCAAATTAAAATGGTGAATAAAAAGGCCTATTGCTAGATTAAAGTTGATATTTTTTTTCATATATCTTACATACATTTATTTATATTTAGATTGTTTTTAACGTGCTTTATAAATTAGTCAATAACAATTACAGAAAATGTTGATGGATACCAAAACTGAATAAAAGTACCTTTTTATATTCATAACCTAAAATTAAATACTTGACAGATAAATAAAAGATTGACTGAAATCCTCCCTCCCCCCGAAACTATGAATTCCGCCCTTGCTTGAGAACCGCTGTTCCATAAGATATCAAAGAAAACTGAAAGCCAATCTTAGCCAGGAACGAAATCCTGAATTTCGGGTTTCGAATATTAGTTTTAAACTATTAAAAAAACTATGAACTACTTATTCCTCTACTTTTTCAGGAAAAGAGATCTTTAAATACTCCATTTTGCGAATGAACATGTTTTTCATAGCCATTAAAAGGAGACATGCTACGGAATAATGAAAAGTACCTGATAATTCTAAGCATAATTACATTCCTCGATGTAAAAAAGAAAAAAAAAGGCGTAGTCTGCAGAAAAAACTAGTCAAAACAGTTCTTTTTTATTAATAAAAAAACTAACATTTTCAGTTTAGACTAGGACGCAGGCGTATGATATTCCGCGATAACGCACAAAGAAATGAGAAACTTATTTCTTTAGAAAAAATATTCCAGAGTTTGACAAAATGGAAAAGGAAAAATCGGAGAAAGAAACTAGCGATTATAATATCTGAAACGAGACTGATAAAGAAGAGAAAGGGGAAGGAAGACAAAGACGTCTCTGTAACTAGAGATAACGTCAAAGACAGACCGGCATTGAGAGAAAAAGTGGTGTAGGACATTTCTAGCAACACTGATGGGCGGTATTCGTGTAAAATGTGTGTCACTCCCTTCCCGACACGATGTCAAATTAAGTTACAAGATCAGTTTAGAACCCAGTTATATCTTTTGCCCCCCGCTCGAATCTATTTGTAGGTCTTAAGTCAAGCAAAATGGCCGGGACAATCATTTTTAAAATCTCAAATTTTATTTCTTTTTCAGACAATTAAACACGTATATTCTCTAAAAAATTATAAATATGAAGAATATTTTAAAATTCTAGTAAAATGCATACGTTAGCTTTATTCGAGATTTATATAGCCATTGATATTTCAACAGACAGAGCATACAAAAATGCTACTTATTTTGGGTGGCCCAAGATAAAGCCAAAGCGAGTGAAGTCTCCAGTGTCCGGTATGGTTCATCTTGAACCACCAGATATTGAGCTAAGGCCTCATTAAATACAAAACAGAACATCTAACCTCGTATAAAATACCACATACAATAGGAGAGTCAAAAACTGTCTATGAACATGCGCACGTTGTTTCTACGCATAACTATCAATGTATATTTATAATTGCTTCGACGTTGTAGCATAGTTGTTGCTGTATATGTTACCGTGAAAGATCGAAACTGAAGAATGTCGACATTCTCCGATGAATATCTACACATACAAAATACGTCGGTGAAAAACCGAATAGTTAGTTACATTCTTATACATTCGGACCATCATCAGTGTATGTTGACAAAAGGTATGCTCTGGTGGAGGTCAAAACGAGAGACCGAGAAGACAGAGAGAGAAGCGTTGTAAAAGCAAGGGACTCTTGTGCAATTCAGTGTTATTACAGTTAAAGTTCTTGCAATAAATAAGACTGTATAATGTCAATTAAGTAATGTAATTACGTAAGTTTATTACTTGTGTCACTTTCTTTTCTCATTTACAATGTACTGTTTGTTTTAAGTTCAACAATTTATTTACATGTGCTGCTATTTTACATTTCTCCTATTTTGACACATATCGTAACATGTTTTAATAATAAATATGATTTAAAAACGCAGTGAAAATATTTTTATTCACTAGTCACCATCAATGCATGGTGAATGTCGATATTTGGCAACATAAGTGAAAAATGAGGATATTCATCAAACATTTAGGACATAAATCAAGAGAATATGTGAATGTTGACATTCACCGGAGAGTGTCGACACCCTCCAGATTCCAATCTTTCATGCTAACATGCACATTACATATATATATTAGACAAAAATTAAGAAATTTAGGACCAATTCCACAAAAATACCTCATTAGGAAACATACATATTAGAGCGCAATCTGAATACTTGATCAAATAAAATAAATTGAATATTGAGTCTCTATATTATTAATACGTAATTAAGATATCGAAAGAAAAAATTCTCAAGTCTAAAAAGCGAAAATTCTAATAATCATGTGTTTATTTCATGTGGGGTGATAGCTCGTGCGAAAATTTTCTTAGCCTCCCAAATAATGCATTTTTTTCATTTGCGACCTGCATAGCAGAAATGTAAGAAAATTTGAATTTCATATTCATGTAAAATTCAGATGTAGACTGATATTGGTTTTTTAAATTCTATGTATTTTAGGGGCAGCTAACAGGCACCTCTTTTTTTCGATGAAAAAAGTGACGTATTTCGGGTAAGAAAATTTCAGTGTAAATAAAAAATTAAATTTATTAGAATTGGCCTAATAAGAAGGTATAAATCATTTTACTCCAAGTTGCTTCTATAAAACAAATGAAATCTAAGAACTTTCAGAAACTCTGTTTATTTCAAGGGAATCCGGCTTAGTGACTTCTTCGTCAAGGAGTAAAATATTCTGAATGTATCCATATTTTTGCCGTTTCTAAAAGAGTAATTTTTTTTCTAAATAATTCTCAACAGTTGTGCCCTTTTATAATATATTCAGGAATATTTTTATTCGTTGAAGAAAGCAAAGTTGAAATGTATAATTTTCTTACGTTCCCTACTATTATTATGTTATTATTCAACCACCGACAGTCTGACTCTTTTTGGCACCTTGCCAAAATAGGTGGAGGAAAAAAAGAGGGGGACATGAAGGGATAAATAACGGGAAAAAGTGCATTAACAGATTTTACAACTTTGATTTTGCGAAATTTATAATTGTGGTATTCTTACGACATTTCGTCTAACTGTTAACAAATAATTTCTGTTTCTATTATTATGCTATAACGA
>KK118539.1:168205-208555 GCA_000611955.2 Stegodyphus mimosarum
CAGCAGGTAAAATAAATAACAAAAATGACGTATGTCACAGAATTATACCCTACCCACCAAATTTCGTAATTAAATCCATTCAAATCGCACATGCGTGTTTGTGCTCATGCTCACGTTTTCTGTTGACAGACAATATGGTGAATTTTGCAGCAATTCAAGTATTAAATAGGCGTTTTCCTTTTATAAAAGTTAATGATAATTTTCTTTTTCTTTTGCGTACGAAGAATGGAATAGAATAAATTTAAATTTATCCTTAAACGAAAATCAAACATACAATATGAACAAAGATAACATGTATTAAAGTAAAATAGTTAGAATAAGTTTACTTTTACATGGAGATTGTTAAATGCTTGGGAAAAGAAGGAAAAAACCGGTATATAACCTGTGTGCATGGAAATTATTGCATTCAGCTATGATTTCAAAAAATTATCTCATCTACAGAAAGATGATCTGAGGAGCGCAAAAATAAAGATCGTGATATTTCAAGCTCAGTTGTGTTAAATGAATCATCATGCTTTTCCACTCAGCCTTACCTTCAGCCACTAAGGTCTTCTCAGTCATGACGAATATCGAAAGATGCTAAAAAAGACCGTATCCCCTCATCTACGCATTTTAAAACATTACATATAGATGATATTGCAGTTTTGGGGGGGAAGATGACACCATTCGCAGAACTGTCGTGGTGTGGAAGGAAATAGACAGCTTGAAACTTTTGCTTAGATAGAATGATGGAGTTGTAGACCAATCTCCCGAGATCAATGTATAATTTATTAATTTCTTAGTACGTATCCTTGATTGATGCAACACTGGGGGTGCTACAAGCACCCCACTATTTTATATACACTGCTAACATGTCAAACAATAGAAAAATACAGCTAAGCGAGAGACGTGGCTTTCCTAGGCAGAAGCAAGTAGCAAAAGAAGATGCGTAGTTGGTTGCAGTAGTATTTATAGCTTGGAAATGTTTGTTTGAATCCCGAACAGCAATTGGGCAAGGGTTCACAGTAATGCAGGTTACTGCAGATAAATGACGCGGAACACAGCCCTTGAAAGGGTTGCATTTAAATTGAAATTAGGAATTAAAAATTCTTTTGTCATTTAAGTTAGTAATTTTTTAATAATTTCCTTTCTTATTTCTATAGCTTATATATATATATAAAGAGAGAGAGAGAGATACGGTAATAAATTACAGAATTCTTTTAAATAACTTTCAGCGCAACTTGGCAGAGCTATTCACTGTTTAAATGGAGTAACTTGAAACTCTAACGTTTGTTTCTAACGTTCGTTTCTACACCCGTTCAGTTTCAGAAAAAATAACACAACCATTCATCTGACGTTCAAGTTACAGAGGAAAAAAAAAAGAATACATACTTAAAGTCAAAAGAAGATTAAAACATACTGCCTTAAGCATAAATTAAGAATAGTGCCTACATTTTCTGCTTCTGGGAAATTTGCAGTTCCACGAAGCAAGCCTCGTAGGCGCATTGATCTGTCAAGCTCGAGGTCATGGGATCAGCAGGTAAGCAGCCAGCAGATACCTGCCTACTCTCTTTTGGTAGACCCCCGCTTTTTCTTTCGCCATGTATGACTTTTCTCCAAAACTTGAAGCCCCAGGCATTAAGTCAAACGAGGTCAACCTGGAGAAGTTTCTTGTTTAATAAGAAAGAAACCAACCGGACGTGGGGGGCCAGTTCAAGGGACTGCCACTGAGGTACGTCATCCCCAAAACACCAAGATACAAATTGAGTAAATTGGTCTGATTGCCGAATATGTTTACACCCGTAACGGTTAAAACTGAGAACATGTCTAGCGAAATGACATACTCCGCAACATCTACTAAAGTTATAGTCAGGGATATTTTAAAATTATTATTTCAATAATCAATCTTAGAAGACTTTCAAATCTTAATAAATCATGAAATTATATTCCTCTTGTAGGTTTTTAAAACATGAAGCCGTCTTAGAGCTTAGCAGACTAACTCAATAAATCTGCTGTTTTTATTCAAGAAATTGAATAGAGCGTTGAATATATGTTTAACTTAATCAAATGAAGTGGCAGTTAAGGACAAATAATAAAAATTCTGCGTAAAACATACTACAACCAGTAAAAAATCATTTCACTTTGAAGAACAGACAAATGTTCACGAAAACGGTGATAAACTAAATAATGCAAAATATCAAGTTGTGGGGTTTTACTTATTTAATTCAGTTCAATCCTTGAACCCCATAAACACTAACAAGCTAATAATCGTTTAAGTGTGTTAACAGAGACGTAAGACTTAAGAAGGGTTAATTACCCTTTATTTCTCAGAATCAATTCAATCAGTTTCTAACTCGGAACGTACAGCAAAGCCTCCACTTGGGCTTGCACTTAAATTAATATAAAATTAAACTTAACTAAGCTTAACTAAAGCTGACTAAAGATATAGCCGAAGCTATCAAGATTCTAAATAGTTGGTCCCTAAATCTAAATTAAGTCGGCGAAGCCAAACAAGGGCCTAAAGTATGACCAAGCGTAGCAATAGCTAAGAGAGACGTAGCCGAAAGGCAAACGCGCGCTAGTCAGAAATTCAGACTCTCTCTCTCTCGAAGTCGGTGAAACATCGACTTAAATACTACTCTTTACTCATTTGCATTAACTGCGTTTCTGAAATTACATTCTGGCAGGAAACTGTAAGCTGAAACTAGAAAGATAAGAAAGATGCATAAACTTAAAATAACAGTTAATAAAATTAGGATAAACCTTACAAAGTCTTACATTAAATCGATGCTCGACCATAAGTTATTTAAACGATTTGAGCAAAAATTAAAGATCTATCTCGCTTGCGTGCAGCCTCGCTCGTGAGGAACTTTTGAAATGAAATATTTTTAAGACCGTTACATATACGACAGAAGTCCTTTATGTCCAGAAGTCACTAAAACTGTTTTCTATTCTCAAATTCACCCATACAGGATTGCTAGTTATGAAGGCAGATGACTTTAGGAAAAAATGAATTTATAGACTTTGTTTTTCTTTGGTAGCGTATACCAAGTCCAAACTCCTAACAGACCTAGAACGAATTATCACTAATATCATTAAAAAAATGTGAATCACTAATATCATTAAAAAAATGCGAAGTCTTAAGAAAGAAACCTTTCTATTAAATCATAAATTTAAATAAATGCACGACTCGTGTTTCACAAAACAACCACCATTAATGGATATGTAACTTAAAGTAACAGTCAAATTCAAATAAAAATTAAGTCTAACAGTCAAAGATTACACAATTTATTTAACACGAAGTTGGCTCAAACATTTTTCACCGAAGTAACAATTTAATGTCGGCAGGAAATATGTTAAATCGAAGACATAATTTTAGTAGAGTTAGCAGAACCTAGTAACGTGAATCGAGAGAGAGAAACATGTTTGGTCTTACATGTCTGTCTAAAACCTCAGCTTAAATACTTTTGCCCTGATTTACCTTCTAATGAGGAGACAAAGGAGAAGTGATAGTAGAGAATGAAATTATGAATAGCTGATTATATAAAATAATAATAATTCTACAAATTAAGTCATAAAAATATTCACAAACTGATTTTTCAACAATATCTTAAATTTTAATTCTTATGTAAAGCAACGGATTGCGTTAGTCAACTGTGACGTCTGTTTCGCCCAAAAATACATTGTGAGAGATTTCTTAAGTGAATTTGTTATTATTTATTACCATCTCATAGTGCCGACACACAAAATCATGTGTACCGCAGATATATAGGCCCTGCCTGAGCCATGAAAAATGTAACACTCTCAGACTTGTTTCAAACATTTCTACGAAATAATATTTAACTTCTCGTCCTCTGCCACAAATAACTTTCATACGTGTATTTCTACAATCTTCAGATAATTATAGACGTCGAAACCTACATAGTGGGATTTGAGCTCAGTTTCAACTGCAGAGCAGCAATCTCCATAAAATACTGAATTAGAAGGCTGGATTATGTTTCACATTAGAAAAGAAACAGGATAAATTTCTTATTAACTAAGACTTTTTTTCAGGAAATCTATTACATTTTGGATCCACCAGTATCTTTATCATAGTCTTACTAATGGTTCTGCAGTTTTATTTGCTGAACATATAGAAAATTTTACACTAGAGAACTGTAATATTCATATAATGCACACATATCGTAATTAGTGTCATTACAGAACAACAAGACTATTGGATCCAAATTTGGTAATTTATTTATATAATATAATTATAATTCGTACTTTAATTTAATGTATGGATACATTCATTTACATCCATTTCAGTACACCATGTCTACTTACATTTTATTCATTTCTGTCAAGCCTGACACTCATGCATGTATCGGTATCAAGAGCATAATTCAAAGATATCTGCAAAATATTACATTTTATTTAACCAACTGATACAGACTGAAAAGAAATATTATGAAATTTCATCTTTTCTCATACTTTAGTTTGGAAAATATGCGTAACCCGTTGCATTTTTCACGCAGATCAGTGAGCGATTACTGGTGAACTACTTTACTGCGCCTCTAGATATGTAGTACCCTTTTCCAATCTAGTTCGGATGAGTAAAGAGGCCCGACTCGGAGGAGGAAAAATGGCCCATTAAAATGCATGGAATTTTCTGCCGAATAGGGATAAAAAAACAGCAAATTTCATTGTTTCGCTTCTTTGTTTCCAGCAACTGGGTTATATACCCGGGTTACGAGAGAAATTTATGAGCATTAAATTCAGTTTGTTATGTAGAAAAGACAGCGAGATCAAATTTTGATCTTCCATATGAAAAATAGTATGCCTGTTTTATTGGAAACGGAGGAGATAAAAATCGAAATATTAATGGGGATATCCGAAGCTGCCATAGACTTATAGACTCAAGAAATTTCATTTACAGCAGCTTTTAAAGTAATACGAAGTATAATTTCACTTGGAAAGGATAACATAATATAGTTGTACAAAAATCATATAGCTGAAGAAACGTTGCATAGCAGATTGCGAAAGTACTCAGCTGTTCCGTGGCTTATATTTAAGACGTCTTACTGAAAATTGACGTAAAATTGACTTTAGCTTTTCTGCAGGGGTAATACAGCAGATATTTGAAGGAACTCGATATGTGAGCACTTGCACGCAAGAAAAGCAAAGTTTATATTTATGATTTAATTTTTAGTAATTTTACAGTACATAGGTAAGATTTTATTTTTAGCACGTTCTGTATTCTTTGCTTAAATCAGTGGTATTGACGCAGGAATAGATCGACAGAGTGAATAGAAAGAAGCTGATTTTTAGAAAGACAGAAATTATAAAGATTTGCTTAGCACCATCCAGTTAACTTAGTTCTACCCTCTAAATTTCTAGGTATTTTGAAATAGAATTAAAATTTTTTCATTTCTAAACGAATCGGAATCCTTTTGTGTACCTAATATGACTTCATATTAGGATAATCATGTAATTATTTGAGCACTAGCTCGGTCAACTCAGATCAAGAAAAAATGAATTTCAATTATCAGTTGAACGCAAATTCAGAATAAATATTCTCTAAGAACTGTATGAAGTGAGGAACGTTTTTTGCAAAGAAAGCCAATTTTTGTTAAATTTATATAATTTCAATTAATGTATGTTTTTTTCACTTTTATTTTATTTATTCATTAACATTTTTATTTAATTATTTACTTTTATTTTATTTATTCATATAAAATTTTATTTATTAATTTGCCTGTTAACATTTTAAATTTATTTATCACCTTAAAATCAATGTATTTTTAAATTTGTCATTTCATTTTCTTTATTTAATTTTATTTTTTGTTCGTAAATTATTCAAATTGAACACTGAATAAACTTTTATATTATTTACTGTACGCGCTTCTTTAATAATGGTAACTATTTATTTGGAAGAAAAATCCATACTTCTCGCCTTTATCTGAAATATAGTATATTCTATAGAATATTATTTCCCAGTATAAGCAAGCGAATAAAACCACTGAATACTCGCAGTTCAGCTCCTGGTGATAGAATAGGATATTTAGTTGTGTTTTGTATACAAACATAAATATGAGATGGCTTTCGTTAGAACAATCTCCAAGAAACTACCCCTTTCGAGGCCAACAATTCTCGAGTATTTTGTATAAAAAAATAATAATAATCTAACTTATGGCGGGTATTAAATCTATTTATTTTAACAATATAAACTATTTCTGTATAAAGTATTATCATTATATCTTTTGTTCTTCATATTATATATACCAAAATTCTTGGTTACATTGTTCATGTATTGTAGTCCACATAAAAAAGGATGAAGCATACGGAAGTAAAATTCTGAGAGTTCAATAGGTAACAATAATTTTCCGTACAAAACTGCGCAGTAAAGTGTGGAGAAACTAATGAGCCTGTTTACATTTAGAACCTTCACTGCATACAAGACAAACGATGTGCCCATTCAAAAGTCTTCTAGAAACAAGGAATAAGAAAGTGAGTTTCTAAGCGGAAAGACTTCAGTTGGCTAACTTGTTAGCGATAGGTAAACTTTCTGTTTCTTCTTTTCTCGATTGCACGCCTGTCTTGAAGAATAACAAGACCGCTACAGTAAAACCAAAAGGAACAAGTGCTCGACGTCAATTTAACACAAGATAAACAGAATTTAATCCAGGCGTAGTTTCTAAAAAATGCAGCTAAACATCATACTGCAATATATTTATGAAGGTGAGTTAACAAATTTTAAGATCAAAGGGAACACATGAATTTTTTTTTGCCAACTTCTTTTTCGAATATTTTCAAGGCAACAGAATGGACATGACCTTGGAATAAACTTCAAGGTTCTGCTTCACTAAAGATGTCACCTATACAAGTTCGCAAGGAACGTAAAGGAGTTTGCCATCTCCTTTTCAGATTTTCCCTCAATATTTCTTAAAAGGTATAATGAATTCATAGCGTTATAACATTAAATTTGAGATTATATCAAGAAATTTAAATCTATTTTTGTCGCCAAAAATATCTACAAAACTATACATATATATAAAAAGCGCAATATACATTCAGAAATATATTATTTACAGCTAAAAACGTCTTCCTATTTTGTGGCCTTTACGTTAGGCTATTTATTTCCGCGCTTATCAAACTGCCAAATTTCACCGACGCTCCCATTCGATTTTTCATAAGATCATGCATCTATTTTTTTAAACTGAAATAAAAATAGATCTTAGAGAGAATGATTTAATTTATGTGTGATGAAAAAATTCGTAGCCATATTGCGATGAAAAGGACGTAGTAAAGTTGATACCATAGAACGTAGATCCGTACTGAAGAGGATACTTGGCAGCCGAGTAAGATTAAATATTCATTTTAATTTCAATTGACATTGTGGCCACAACATACTTAGCACTCTAATCGTGCCTATTCAACAACATTTACATTTTAGATACTGTTGTGATAGGAAGAAAGCACAAGGAAAAACCGTCTTTATAAGAAGAGAGACAGAAGCTAAAGTGCGCAATTATTCAATATAGAAGTTCACCATGAGATGATTTTGGTTTAGGTTAGAAAGGTTTCGGTTTTCATAATTTAGAGTTCATGTTCCGAATTAGCTACATCATAAGCGTTACACAAGCCATATAACATAGATTAATCTGGAAATGGCGCCGTACAAATAAGTTATTACGATATAATAAGATTTTAATAAGATAAGTTATTACTATAGTTATAAGTTAATAAGATAAGTTATTACGGTTTTGAATGCACGGAGGAAATACCCAAATTTAAAATGACGAATTAAGAGGCTATTACAAAATTAAATTATAAAACTTATTTACATATTTTTATCTTACATATATATATGCGTGTGTGTAAGATAAGAAATATGCAAATTAAAATTATAATTTAAACTAACCCCTTAATTCCCGTTAATTCTCCCTCTGTATTCTAAAAATCGTAATTAATTCTTTAGGTTGCGTCATTCTAGATCGATCCATCTCGCGTGGCTTGCGTAACGCTATGACGTAACTAATTCGGAAACTAAACTCACAATTTTGAAAACTGAAACTTTTCTAAACTAAACCAAAACCTTCCTCTTGGCTAGCTTCCGCATTGAATAAATTCGCCACTTTTAGCTTTAACTTCTGTGCTGTTTAGACGCTATATATATATATATATCTCTTCCTATTGCAGCAGTATTCAAAAATGTAAATGTTCTGGAAAGGCACGATTAGAGTGTCAAGTAAGCTGTGGCCACAAATGTGAATTTAAATAAAAATGGAATTAAAACCACCTCGACTGTCAAGTTTCTTAGATACTATGAACTCAGCATATTGGCATACTACGCAATCAGGATTCTTCCTCTTCAATATGGATCTATAATCTAGCCTATCTAGGTATTACGCATCAACACTGCTTGTCTTTTTCTTGTTTTCTACTTTTTAATTCTTATTACTTTATTTTGAATAATTATGTTACTTATGACATAAATCATATGATTTATAATACAGCTTATAGATAATTTTATAAAGATTTAAGCTTCAAAGGCTGCACATTTATGCACCGACTAACTAGATATGCTTTCGATAATAGAAAATACTCGCGTATACCTGTGATATACAATTTAAAAAAAAGAATTCAAACAACTTTTTTAACTGAGAAATATTTGTTTATACATGCATATATGTAGTATGTATAAATTCTAAATAGTAATTAGTAATATCCTAAACTTTTCGGACTGTATTTCCAGAAACGCAAAGCACCAGGAAATCACAGAAATATTTCGTTTCCCTTTTTAAACAGAAATGATGCTTTTACTACTAATAAAAAAAGAAGAAGTACATTTTAGGATCTTCAAGGATGTACCGATTCCCTTTCATCTTTGAAGACGCTAAAGTGTATTTCTTCTCCTAATAACATAACCCTGGAGATTCAAAGACAGCTTAAAACCTAAAAGATAAAAACATTCCCGTTGCTTTTGCATTTGTTAGTAGACATACGAGTGTTACTGAGAACGAAAGGGCCGATTCTCTTGTAAAGACTGCCACCTAGCGCGAAACTGGCATTTCTGTCAATATCCGTAAATCCTGTTATAAGCAGGTCTCGAATGATAGCATTGTGGAGCAGCGGAATCAAGAATACATTAATTCAAATAAAGGAAGCTTAACTAAGAGATTTTTCCCTTCCATCAAAATGAGATTGTCATGTCATGATATTTTTAGAAATTATAAAGTGACCCAACTCCTTACTTTCTACGAAAACTTTAGAAGACCAGATTTAAGTTGAGTCTAGAGACTTTTTGCGACTGCAGCGTCGGTGGCGAGGAAAATGCTGAACATGTGCTTTTTCTATGTTCCAAATGTGACAGTGAAAGAAAGATTTTGAAACTAGAATTTAGAAATATTAATATTAACTGGCCTCCAGATTTTCATCAGTTTATTTCAGACAGAAGTGCCTTTGACTATTTTTGTCAGTTCATTATTAATTTTTGTAACCCTTTATAATTTTGCTTTAAATTTTTCTTTTACTGTTCATTATTTTTTACTTTGTGTTCCGTACTTCATTCTTTCAGCCCCATGTGATACTGTACATAAAGAATTCTCTGTGCTTTTAATCTAAAAAAATACTAATAAAGACTGGACGTCAAAAGTCCACTCGTTACCGTATAAGGTATTTCTCCCGCCTTCTTGGCATACCTTCGTGGTGTAATGGTCAGCAATCTCAGCGCGTATTCGAGAGGTCCGTGGTTCGAGTCGTGCCGAAGACATTGCTCATTTCTTCGATTTCCTTGTTTCGAAAAATTCTAGAATGATTCTACAGTGGCGCCCGAACTAAAAGGATGATGATTCTCCACCACCAGGATTTGACGACTGGGTCAACTAATCCCAAGTCGCCCTTTAAAAGGGAGAGTATATAAGGTATTTCTCCCGCCTTTTTGGCATGTTTTCGTGATGTAGTGGTGAGCACGCTCGGCTCCTATTCGAGAGGTCCGGGGTTCGAGTCCCGGCGAGGGTATTGCTCATTTTTCATCTCTCCTGCTTCTAAATAACCTAATGTCTCTACAACCATTTGTACCCAATATCCTTCAAAAAGTGATGCGTTTGCGCAGATTTATATGTGCTTGCATCAAAAATTGCCAAATTAAGTTAATATTTTTTTCCATATTTCATAGCTTACACATCTCTCTATATACATCTATCTATCTATTTAATTATCTCTCTAAACATGTATTGCGTAAGTTGGCAATCACTTCCTATATGGGCTAGACACTAGCTTTTTATAGCACTTTTGTGTATTTATAATCATTTATCCGAAATTAAGCATTAAGCGTACAAATTTTATATTCTCAACAGAGCTAAAGGAAGAGTTTTTAATTAAGATTTGCTAAATTTAGCGCAAATTAGGCTGAAACTTATCTTATTTTAAAAAGAAATCTGTACCTGGTAATATATATTTTCATTTTAATGTACAAATCTATACTACACTGGTTAATATTTCTGAAAAAAATTGCAATTCGTATCGAATTTTAAAAATTTCAATTAGCCAGCAACGTAAGGGAATGGAAGTACAAGGAAATAGGTTTTAGAATGATATGAAAAATGTTTAAAGCTAAAAATCCTCTACGTATTAAACATAATCTGGATTTCGAAATCAGATTTCCATTTATAGTTAATCTGATTCCAGAAGCAAATAAACAAACATTATTCATTGGAATGGAATTCGAAAGAGACACTGGTAACCACGAAATTGTAAAGTAAGCGTTCTAGTTCTAGATCTCTCTATGCCAGACGATTTTATCGTTAATTTTCTCTTTAACAGAAGATTCCGTCATCAGTTCTCCTTTTCTCCTTTTTGGTCGAATTCCACTCGATTTTTATTCGGGGATTCTATCGGGAACACTTAGTAATTTATTAGCTTATGCACGCTCTGTGTAGCTGATGATATCAAAATAAGGTTTCTTTTTTCTTTTTTTTTCTTTCTCTTCTTTCTTTTTCTTTTAAATCTAATGATTCTTCTTTCATTTGAATGAAATTCTCAGTTTTTATTTCCAGTGCAGTCATTAATTTTTACTGAGGAGATCGTTCCATTCATTTATCTTTTACCTGTGGATTGCACCTTCTAATTTAATTTACCTGATAGATAGCACAAATTATTTAACAAGAGGCCACAATTCTTCAAACATTTTCTTTCAGGTTTAATACATAAAACGTTATATAAATGCATAAAATAACCAAATAAAACTCGTGTCATAAAATAAGTGAACTGCAATAAATTTATAATTCTTTTATTTACTTAGCCTTATGCAAAAGTAAATAACCAACAAATAAACGAAACACATTTTATGAAAATCGGGTCTCGCTCGAAATTAATTAGAAATAAAACATCATAAAAGTATTTTAATCATATTTTCTCACTTAGGTACATGGTAAACGCACCAGAATTAATCTGGACACTTATATAACATTAAATGATCCGCCAATAGTTGGCTTTCATATTTTGCGTCCAGCAGTAGCAAGAAAAACGACGATTTTAAAAGGAGATCAGTGTTAAACGCTTATTGTAAGACATTTTAGCTACTGAGAAAACGTTTGGTTTATTGGATTATGACAAATCACTCGAGGGCTATCTGCCTAAAGGAAGGGATGCTTTCGTAGAAAACTTTCTAAAGGAAACTGGCTCATAAACACATCGGAAAAACCCACTAAATGGCCTTCCAGCCAGCCCGTTCGCGGGATTAAAGCCTCAGACCGAACTACCTGTGTTTAGCGACTTTACCGCTCGGCCGCTCGTGGGCCGTACGGAGGAAAGGAAAAATGTAGTTGCACTAAACCTAACGTACTTATTTAATTCATCAAACCAGTACAAGAGAACACTGTTACGAACGAAGAAAAAATTTAAATTTGTAAAAGTGTTTTTGCCAAATTTTGGAAGGCGAAAGAAACAGGAAAGCTTCTCCAAAACATCTGATAATAAGTTTCGGATATAACGGCAAACTTAGAACCATGGATCAAACACATACATGCATACACAAACACACACACACACAAAAGTGTCTTCCAACCAACGTATCCTCATGCTATTTCTGCAATAAATCATCATTGTTAAAGAAATATCTTGCTTCAAGATAAAGTCTTTATCTGCATGTCACGATCACTGAGCCAATGTTTAGAAAATTTAACAATGGAAAGCAAACTTCTTTATATTTCATGCAGTCCCACTCCGATTAAACCTTTGCCATTCCCTACGCACTACCGCGATTTTGTGCTTTGAAAAGAGAATAGTGAATTAGCGACAAGTATAAAAGTTTCGCGAGAAAATGCTTTCTGCCAAATAATTAAACGTGGTATTTTAAGAAACAGTCATTTATTTTTGAAAGGTCAGGTGCAAAGCTAGTATTAATTAATGCTCTTAAACACAATAAAATGGTCTTAACTTTGAAAACATTTTAATACAAAGGTTCTCATCCAGGAGGGAATTTCATAATTTTAAGGCGGAATGCAATTAACACGATAAAGCGGTTTCCTGTGCCGTTGAAAATAATCTACATCTAAATAAATACATATATATTTTTGGTTATGGGTTAAATCCTATTTCAAGCTTTCCCGTTGAGTCATTTTTAAAAATCGTGCCATTTCGGCCTGTCCAGATGTAGCCGGTGAAAACGATTCTCATATCAGACATTTCATTCAGAGTCAACGTAAAATCCGAAAGCAACAGAAGTCACGTGACCGTGATGTATGTATAAAGGGATGTCACGATGACTCTCTTCCCTTTAAACTTTATACATGCTTAAATCATCACGAATGACATTCGCAACAGTGCCGAACACTGAAAACAACACGCTTTTAAAATTTGAGCACGATATGATATTACTATTTTCTTAAAACAAAATTCTAAATCTTGAAAACAGAAATTTCCAAAGCAAAAAAATCGCATCGAAAGAGAAAAATGAAAGCTTTTGAGGATTCAGCAAGTATTAAATCTGTACTAAAAACATAATGTTCCAAAGAATCATGAAAATCGTGAGTGGTACTACTAACATAGTTTTTAATAAAATAGATCTATTATGTTATAGAATTTTAAATTGTGACATGCATTGTAGAAAAGAATGTTAAACCTTTATAAGGTATTTTTCCTTCTTTTCGCATACCTTCGTAGTATAACTGGAAAGCACACTCGATGCGCATTCGGGAGGTCCGGAATTCGAATCCCGGCGAGGACATTGCAGATTTCTTCAGTTTCCTGCGTCGTTATAACTTGCGATTGTACAACATATATAGAGAAAAGGATTTTTTTACAAATATCTGCCTTAAAGAGTTATCCTGTGATATTTAAGCAAACACTATGTATTTCTTTCAGGTTGATATAAGTGATCTTTATGCAGCTTAATCTCCCCACAAATTATAAAGAAAGCTTAAAAACAAAGACTGAAATGGTACAATTTTTGGTGTTCTCATCCAGAACATCTGCAGAAAGGTGTAAATAAAAGCCTGAAATGACATGATTTTTATTTCCACTTTTAGAAAGTCTTAATCGGGAAAGCCAGAAATGGAATATCACGGTATTTTTTGAGTTTTGGAAAGGGAAAGAAAGGCGATCTTCTTACAATGGTGAAATGGATGCATGGGGAAAAATAGGGTGAGAACCACTTTTTTAGTATCAAAATCATAATTATAAAGATGATTGTTGATTATATAATTATGATTTTGCAAAATCATAATATATAATCAATTACTTATATAACAGCCAGATGACTATGTGCTGATAATAAAGACATATTGAAACATTAATGAATTGTGTTTAAATTTCTGTGAGAACCAAAATCATTATGCATTGTTTATTATTTCCTACACATCATCTTCAAAATGAAATAAAATACTCTTATTTTATTTATTTTTATAACTATAATTTATTCCATTAAATGAAGAATACACTTATTTACCTCCGGCTCTCGACATATCAGCGTTTCTCAAAATGTAAACACAAAATTTTTCGCAGACAATAACGAGGTAACAAAAATGGAAATAACCTACTGAAATCCATCGCGACAGCTGCGGTGAAACTGGATTTTCAAATCTAAAATTGAACATCGAACTTACCTTTCTTCGAATCGTCGCAAACGAAGCGAAATTTTTAAAATGGCAGAAGGCGAAAGAAAAAAAAAAAGTAAAATATCATTTAGGCGAACAAAACATGAAATCGTTTTGGAAGACAAGCTTCAAGATGGAGAAAAAGGCGCGAAATCCATTTATTTCTGTCCCTGCGACGGTTGATTGATTCGAATGCTTTAAAAGGTGTGTCTTTGCTTCGAAAAAAAATTCCACAAAATGCCAGGTAATTCGGAATCCAGATATTTGCAGGAGGATTTTCACATTTGTGACATACGAAAATTGTCCATTGGTTTCATTTGCTACAATGAGACGAAAGGAGGGTATGGTGACTGAAAACGTTTTCAGGATTTACACTCTCCGAAAAGATGATTTCAATAAAATTTAATTTTGCACCTTATTTAGAAGAAGAATTTTTGCAATAAAAAAGTGCAGCTAAAAATTTGATTAAAAATTTTTTTGGGGGGGGAATATTACGCATTATGTTAGTTTAATATTCTCAAGAGGTATGAAAATATCTGATAATTCGTTTGCTACAGAAAGAAGGATAATTTGCTCACGTTTTACAAAACTCTTGAAACTCTCTTAGCTATTGATAGCTTGAAAAAAATTCAGATTTTAAACTTATATTTAATGAGGACGGAAAGTTGAGTCAAGGACACTTTTGTGTTTTGGAAGACGGGGATTTCTCCGAAATTTGTTTGCAATGATTATTTGAAATCACATTTAATTTGCTATTGGTAAATAACAGACTTATTTCAAAAGTTTATATACGTATTCTATGATAAATGAAAAATTATTTTTATTATTTAATTTAATAAAATTCAAATTTAATTCAAATTACTAAATGAATTAAGTCATTTAAAAATAGCCACATAATTTAAATTAAAATACATTAATTTCACATTTTGTAAAAACATTCAGTTTATTAAATTATAAAAAATAATTAATTTATAAATTTGAATCATATTTATGATATTTATTTTATCCGTGAATTTCATTACATGCAAATCATTGTTTATCAGAATTTGTTTTTTCCTTCTAGTTGGCGAATTTTGCAATAATCCAGAAGAAAAATATTAGGACGTTTTCCATAGCAGAAATTAATTAAACAACATGGCTGTCCAATTAAACGACAGGAAAATTTATCTATTTACCCAATTAAAAGGAAAAGTACACACATACCTAACGAAACACTTTATTAAATCGCAAAATATTTAATTAAAATATCGTTAAATTTTATCTCATTCTTGCGCTTTTCCTTTTTTCCCTCCAAATTTTTAATAAAGTACAGGATTTTTATATTTTACTATGTTTATGCTACAAAGTATTTATGTAAAAAAATTCTTATCTTATTTCCATTTAGGAGAAAAAAATTATTTTACTCTTATTATATTACCGTAATTAAGGGATAGACAGATAACATATTTTGTTAACACAAACTTCTTCAGTGTACATAAATACAGGATGCTAAAATAAAAAAAAATCTTATTACTTTCAAAATTATAACATTTTTAGAAATATATGCATAACGCGTTTCTTTATGTAGATATTTAATTTTTTATTGATGGGATTAATAAACTCTAAGAAAGAAAATGTTGCTGTGCCGTTTTGTGTTCTAATACTTGCACATGCATGCTATGCTTCGAGTGTGAAATTCAATCAATGATTTATAATATTTTGTTAAACAAATCTAAATCATTTGGAAAATAAAATTATATAAGGATTCAGATTAGATTCAATTATCATTAAAAAATTAATTATTTATCAAAATTTTCAGATTTTCATTTTTACTTAATTATCACAAAACTAACATGAATATTTAAACTCATACAATAAAATTAATGCCTGAAGTTTTAAAAAAAACTTACAAATAAGCAGTTAAGTCAAAGATTTACTTTCAGCTACATACTTGAAAATTGTTTGTTATATATGTTTACGCCATTAATGTTATATATACTTATATGTTATAGATGCTTATGCAATTTCTGCTTTCTTGCATTTCTTTCACTTTTCTTGTAATAAAAATAATTTTATGCGTTAAAATTAAACAAATAAACAAACAAAAATAAGAAAAATATAAAATTTATAAAAACTTTTACAGAATTTAAAAATAAATATTAATATTAAAATAAAAAAAAATCTGATGTGGACACAATATGACTTAAATTATGGACATTCTTTGCCGCATTTTATTTAACCTCATTTCCTCGAATTATTCTAAATTAATTAATCCCTCAAAGCAAATTAAAAATGACATAAAAAACTGAAAATTTTATAATATCTTTGTCAATTTTTGTCGCACCGGAGTCAAACTTCTAATAACTTTATTTTTCATAGCGAGTAAAAACTTTGTCAAATATAAATATAGGAACCGGGAGACGGCATTAAAGACTCGCCGTTTTCGAAATTTTTTTTAAAATTTGACATTACCAAAACATGAATATTTTCGTCATTTAAAACACTTCTGTATATGGAAGTTTATGATTACGACCAAAGACTGAGAAAATAAAGGCCTGGTAAGTAATTGTGAGCCGGGTAAGGGAATGAATATATATATGGTACTGCCGATTGCGATAAAAAAGTGAAGTGTATAATAACTATATGTTATTGGCTCACCAGCGGCCGAGCGGTTAAAGACGCTGAACACTGGTAGTTCGGTCCGAGGTTCGAATCCCGCGAACGGGCTGGCTGCATGGGCGTTTTCGTGGTTTTCCCCATGTGTAACGTGTATACGAGCCAGTTTCCCTTAGAAAGTCCTCCACGAAGGCATCCCTCCCTTTAGGCAGATAGCCCTCGTGTGCTTTGCCATAATTGAATAACCTAACCTAACCTAGAATTTATTCCAGTTTCATATACAAGATTTAAACGTACTACGGCTAATCGTTTTCGACTTATGGAAGATACAAACACATACGTACGTGCAGACATCGCAGAAAATCCCTCTTGAATCCATTTTACAATCCGCTTTGGAAAAAGAGTCTCTTTTCTGGTCGTACGTGCAGAAGTCAAGCGAAAAAAAAACGTCAAAATGGATTCGGAAACGCTCATAATGTCATAATGAACATTACCGTTGAAATAGGATACCCGAAATTTTCGCGATTACAATACTTCCTTTTCTTCATACAAAAGTTCGAGGAAGAACGAAATTTTGTACTCTTTAGGTATTTAAAAGCATTCCTTTTTTTTCCTTTAAAGTATTTCTTTTACGAAATCTTGAAGTTCTTTTAATCAAAAAAAGTGATTCACGTATCTGCAATAAAGTTCCTTTTTATTTCAGATATCGAAACTTTCGATGCTATTTTCTCTAAAAATCATCCTGGTGTTTTTCGTAAATTTTCAAGGCCATTTTGATTATTAAAATGTTCACATTATTTTGAAAAAAAGAATCTAAAATAACCTTACGACGTACGATGAAGAAATTCTGTGATAGCTGAAAACATGCTTTAGTTTGAATCTCCCCCCCTCCTTTTTCGTCCGTTACATTTTTAAAAAGTAACGTCGCCGTCAAAAGCCAACTGAATTCGTGGTACACTTCCACAATTTGGCAGACATACAGTCAGCTGCAGTTTCAGTGAGCAGCTGCTTCAATCTTTGGATTAAAGAGAATGAGTCATTCATGTATTCCGATGAGATTAAAAAGTAGAAGGAAGGCAACAGAACGTTTAATTTATATAAGGAACAGATGGAGCGCTTGTTGCACTTCTCCCCACAACGAACCATTTGTTTGTTCACAGAGAATCATAAAATGTTTATTGTTCAAATGGCGCACGTAATCAGAATTAATGCACAGTGCCTTATTATTGTTAACACCAACCCAACATTTCTTTACTAGTCAGCAATTTTTCTGCCATCTTAACAGAGCACTTAGCCTGTCTACCATCAAAGAGTGCGGTTTTGATTTTCTATAGATAAAAATTTAACCAATAATATCTCGCACCACTGATAAATATCGAAGGACGAATATTACTTATGGCGCAAGGTATACTAGTAACTCTAAGCCATCTGGGCAAAAAATGCAAGTAAACAAAGAAGTAATTATATTTTTATTTTGCCGGTTCTAAACATTTATCAAACTGTAATAATGGAAATTTGAAGAATTCGCACACATGCATGAAAATGTACACAATTCTAGCACCTAAATTTATGTTATGCAATTAAATTTACCCAATTCTAGCATCTAAAATAATGACAGCTTAGCATATGAAGTGTAAATTTCGAGCAGTTGTCTTTCAACAAAACATCACTGCATAGCTAAGCGAAAAATAAATAATCAAGTATAAGAGAAATACCCTTTTCATTAATTTTCCGTTGCTACTAATGTACTTGATACAGTGTAAGTACTGTATCAAGTACATTAGTAGTTTAGATAAATTACTACTGCTTGTGGGGTGGGGGATGGATATTTGCGATTGTTTTCTATGTTATTTTTTTATTAGCATGCTCATGGGTAGATCTGTTGAGTAAAGCTTGGATCAGTTGCTTTTTAAGTGATTATGTAACGTTCTTTTGATTGCTTCTGTCTGCTCTTGGTTTTATTCGGCGTATGGTTATGTCTGAAAAAGATATTTCTGCGATTCAAATCAGTCTAAGAGGAAGTTCATAATATCTTAGTGCATGATGATGATTGTAGTATAAATGAATAACATAGATACAGTCAAAAGCAATAAAAAAGATGACTATGATAACAAAAACAGTACCTTTATAAAGTTCTAGTTTATTTACGTGTCCTTAGCTACTAGAACCTTGGGGAACAGTCTAACGACTATTCGCTGGTCTTCTTACAAACTATAAAGACAAGTCCAAGGAAGGGTTAAAATACCATTTTATTCACTCAAAGAAATATTTAACAGACGGCCCTTCTCGGGCTTACAGGAAAGCCTCCACTTGGGCTTTAACTTAATGTAGAAAATAAGGAACTAAACTAATTCTAAGTACCTAATGTTTAGCTGAAGTTGTACAGAAATAACTAACCAAGTTGGCCCGTAATTAAACCTCACCGATGAATACTAACAGGTACGTAAGACTACGTAGTAAGATAGGCTTACAGCAAAAACGTGACGCGAAGGCAAACTGACAACTTCTGAACTCTTTTATGGAAGTGGCCGAACTTCAGGTTCTATCTCATTTACATAAAACGCGATACTGAAAACTCATTCTGGCAGGGAGTTGTAGGTCGAAAACAAAGACTTAAACGACAGGGTTTCAAAATTAAAAATAACTATTCGAAAATTAAAGTAATCCATACAATTTCTTTCGAAGGAAGAGCTAAACCAGCACCATTTGAGATACAATGTCTCATCGGCCGGGGGGATAGAGCTCAAAACAGTGTTATTCTTTGCCTAGAATTCATTCTTATCGTATTTATTTTAATATGTTATAAGCACAAGTAGTATCTATCAAGAGTAAACATTTAAAATTATTAATTTCTAAGAGTGTTAATAACTTGTGAATGTAAAATAGTTACCTTTCTTTAATAATTGATTTACTGGTTAACAAACATAATGATTCCTCTAAATGCTAATAAACATATATGAATTGTTACAACATCTCACAGGTACAATGCGAGCTATTATGCTTTGTTACGATTTGGACTGATAAAGGTTAAAAGAAAATATTAGAGATGTATATAGATGTTCCTTCGTATCTTCTAATTACTGAGGATTGAAATTAATCATCGTGTGGGCTAATGTCAAAATTGCTGTAATAAGCAGGATAATCAAATATTTTTTGTCACGAAGATTTATACAGTTGACTTAAATAAGTGTTAAGACTAACTAAGAGAAATAATTATGTAACAAATTTCTTTACTATTTGACTAATATTCTTCATATATTCTCATAGGCGCAATAGCACAAATTCGAGCGGAATGTGTCATGTAGATTTCGAAAACAGATTAAAATCCATGCTTGCATTATTTCGTCAAATCTCAGTCACGTGACGCAACTTTAAGACTATAATTAAAACAGCTCGGAAAACAACTTAGTTCTAAAAATGGGATCAATGAAAGAAAGAATCTCGTGACTTCGGAATCTCTTCGTTTCATCTCACACGTTGCTCAAGCTCCATCGATCGCAATAATGACTAGGACAGATGAGTTTCTTTTTCAATTTCTTTCCACCGCGATAAGAACCACCTCCGCTGGTTAAGAGATAACAATGGTAACCTTCGGCAATGTGTCTGTCGGCCGAACCATGCGCCACTCGTTAGCCAAGCGTGGCGGCCGCGATTGAAACTCTCGGCCATTGTAGTTGCATGATGTCTGGTCGTAACGGAAAACCAGTCGTCAGAGCGTTGAACTCTCCAACAGGTGCGAGGCCATCCCGGGGATCCGATGACCGCTCATCAAACAAGAGGAGGGAAGTCCACGCCCACGTTTTATTTACCGCTCGCCCTAACTGATTCGGTACCGAACGTTGCTTCTTTTCCTTTCGCTTTCTCTGGCCATTTTAGGTGAAAAAGGCAGACGGGCAATTTAATCAAACCTATTCTGGGCCTTTTCGACTCACTATTGTTGTCTGACAATTGACATGAAAGAATATGCTATCGAACCAGCTTTAGATATTTTCTCAAAAATGTCTTAATACTTTCCAAGTTCTGGCAGATAACTTTGTGTTAGATTTGTATAATTAGCATCATCTAGCGATCACTAAAATTCTGGACGTTACAATATTCTGTTACTGGAAATGGTTTTGTCACCTCTTTCACTTTTTAAATCGCTTGTCTAATAATTACAGTTGAATGTTCCTTCAAGTTATGCACTGACAGAAGAAAGATGATGACATGAAACTGAAATTTTAGAATATTTTCATTCATTTTTATGTAACTTTTGAAAAATAACGTAATTCAAATTTCCAGTGAATAAACTAGTTTATTAAATTTCTTGAGCACAGTTTCATGCAAGCAAAATGATAAAAAATGAGAATAGCTTTTGCAAGTAGATCAGACCTTTATTTATCAGCAACATTTACTAAAATAGTTCTTTATTTATATCACTTGCGGTTAATTTGCGTCGGAGTTTTCTGTTTGTTTGTCATTGCTTTGCACAGGTAATCCTGAATTTTCGCTGTTCGATTTACGATTTTCTATTATGCGAAAGTGTTTCAACAAAAGCCTTGTTTCCAACAATAATTCTGAATTTTCCGGTGTAGCGGTGTGTAGCTACACCACACAGACGAGGATTCTATATTCCAAATATAAAATTCGCTTGGCTACAAACTGCACAATTAAAAGGACAATGCGAGCTATTATGTTTTATTATTTATGTTTAACTATATGCATTATGGATACGAGTCAGTTTCCCTTAGAAAAAACCTCCACGAGGGTATTCCTCCACTTAGCGTGCTTTGCCATAATCAAATAAACCAAAACATCTGAAGAACTTTAGGTCGGTTAAAGTCTCTCCAAATTTCGATGTCAGAGAGTGCCATTTACCAGCTACTCTGAAGCTTAACCAGAACTAAGACAAATTAGTGACTATTACTGAAGCATGCTTTTCATCCAGGGGTTAATTTTGGTTTAGCATGTCAAACATCAAAGCATGAACCTTGAAGAGCCAAGAACAAAATCTCCTCAAGCAGACCTTTACAGTTACAATTAGGAATTTATAATCTATCTAGAAGTAAAGAAATTCAGTTAAGTTCGGTTATTTTACATTTATCAAATTCTCAAGAAGTAATGCCTTCGCGGATAACTTTTTACAAGAAATTAACTCATTCAACAAGCCACCAAAATTCCACACAGTTATCTCGTTAATCCTTACCTACTCAAACACAGGTAAGCCTGGAAGTAATGAGAAGAAACATCAGCAAAGAACAATGAGAAAGAGGGAAAAGCTCATCTGGAACATAATGAGGAATAATACGAGTACATTTCAAATGAAGTTTGCCCTCCCCTCCCAACTTAATAGTTGTGAAGGGCTTAGAGCTACCATAGCTAGTCATCACTTGAATTAAATGAATGTCACTTGTGAGATTCCAAAATATAAATAACGTCTAGTTAACCGATTTAAAGAGCATCTTATTCCCTAGAAGATAAATGAAAGTTTGTTAAAAAGCATGATCATTTTAATGACTGCGTCCATCCTTGCATCAACTTCACTCAATTGCATTCGAGCTTCTCTTTTTCTTTTCGAGATTCGATGTCAGATATCCCGTAAAGACGACATGCCACTTCTCTGTTTTATTGCGAAAGCTCGCTCACCCGTGGTACTCAACTCGGCGGAAAGCCATTAAAAAAACGAGAGAATCTTCCAAAGTAAAACAAGAAGTTAAGAAAAAAATTAAGACAATAAAAAATAGTCGCGCTTTAGCCCTCCAGCAAGAACGATGACCTAGAACACCTAACATCATTTATCAGAGGGCTGCGCAGAAGAAAAAATAAACAAGTAAATAAGCAAAGGAAGCCGTCTTAAAAAGAAGCCCAAAAACGGCGCTGTTAAAAAATCGATGAGATGTGGGATTCTCAACATCTGCTCCGTAAACCCAAAGCGCGAATTCAACGAGTTTCGTTAATTTTCGGAGATGCTGCTTGCTTTCTTTTCACTTATCTGGTGCTTCGTTTTCTCAAGTGTGTATAAAAAATTCCCCCGATTAGAAGGAAAGGATTAAAGCATGCCATAAAACTACCCTTGCCAACTAATGACGTCTGTCTTGTAATGAATGCATTTAAGTCCGTGGCCCATAACAACGAAAGCTTGTACCAATCGGATACATAATTGTAAGTAAGTGATAATACCACTTGCCCCTATCTGGAAGGCAATTTAAGTGGAAAATGAAAGCAGGTAAAGAATGCGAATTTCGGCGATAACTTGGCTGAAAGTTTGGCTCACGTAATAAAATCATGCCATTTATTCAGCACCTGCATTTTCAGCTTTCAAAAATAAATTTGTAAGAAATAAAGCTTTGTATGCTTCAAAACTCAATCCAAGCGGAAACAGGCAGAAACATAATAAACATATATGGTATATGGATAAAGTATATGGATTATTGCAAATAATACTTAAGATTATTCCGTATTACAAAATACATGGATTATTTAAGCCATTTAGAATTCCAGACATGGCAATACAGACTACGAGCAGAAATACGCAAGTTAACCAGACATATCAATATTTATGCAGTGTTTTGATTCAAATTATGATTTACATTATTCTGTCTATTAAAACTGAACGCTAGCGACAAATAACCGGTGGCATATTGACCGGGAATGCGGCTCGGGCGCTCTTTTTCTGCGATCCAGGTTAATGTGACCGAATTCCTGAATATGTAAATTTTTTCATGCTTTTAATTATCTTAAGATTTTTTACCTACAAAGATTATTTGAAATTAATACCAAAGCAATCTTGATATAAGCACTTTTTATTCTTCTAAAATATAAACATAACATATTGTACAGACAGCAGGTACGAGCCATAACTCAAATTGGCCTTCAAGGGTTTAGTAGCTGGCTACTACTGATGTACATAGTATTATTAGTATTACGTATAACAGTATATTACAAGAATGTAGATGAATTATTTTATTTCTATTGCCCAATCTCAGACACACTTTGGTCTGTGAAAGGAAATTTTAGAAAGAATCGATTATTTGATGTTTATAAGCCTCAAAGAAGTATCCACTAAACACTTTAAAAATTTGAAAAGTTAAGCAAATGCACTGAAGTGAAATCAAGCGGTTTCAAAAAAGCTGAAAACAATAGTTACTTTTCAATCACCTACTATTTTCCATCTTTTCTTAAAATAGAATATAAGATGGTACACGTTCTTCTAACACAATTATCCGCAGTACTTAATAGATAAATAAATAAGATACTTCTGACAGAGAGAAAAAAAAAACAATTCAAATGATGAAAGTACTCAAGAGAATTTCCTCCTACAAGTCATCTATCATTATCCATTTAAACACAATTATCAGACACGAAAATCATAACAACACCACTATTATAATCCTGCTTGACTAACATATGAATAACTAAATAAAAAAAACTCTGCCATCCGTGAAGACTTTATTACCATTTCGTGATTTGAAATTCCTTTCCGATAGAGAGGAGGAAATCAAAAATCTTTCGAAATTGTAATCTTTCGCTCTACGTTTGGGAAGTAAACTTCAGCACGTATACATACGTACGCCACACATATATGTGGCGTACATGTATATATATTCAAAATAAAAGTAATTAAAATTAAATTAAAAAGCCTACGACTTGCGCTAAAGCTGCAAAATAATAAACCGATAATTTACAATAGTAATTCATGAACTATTGGTTTATATATATAATATATTCTTGAGAATAGTCCTAATGAAGGTTTAAAAAATTGAAAACTTAAAAAGCAAAGACACGAATCTGTACGTGTGCTGCTAGATTAAAAATTATAAAAATCAAAAATAAAAGTGTTTGAGTACAAATACATGTAAGAACATTTGAGAACTTTTAGAATTTTGTTTTAAAATGAAAGTTTGATACTTAAAAGCGGTTTTGAGTCTCAAATGATTCAGAGGAACGAAACATGTATCCGGAACTCATTAATCGACTTGGTTTAAGGCTTCAAAACAATGTTTCCTTGACAAGTTCTGTTTGAAGCGTTAAACAGAGGAGATTAATAAAAAATTATTTTGTTTTGTTATGTAAAATGTTCTGTAATTTTTTAAAAAGTTTTCTCTTTTCACATTGTAATTTTCATTTAAAGATTCCGATTTTGAAAGTTCATTAATTTGTGTTTATTCAGTTTGGTAACTTTTACCCGGAGAAGAAAGGATAGACTTTCATATAGAAAGAACAAAATTTTATTCATTTTTGTTTCGACTTTTATTTTTGATTTATACATATGTGTGTGTTATGTTTATATATATATAAAGAGTATATGAAGGGTAAACGCAGGGTTATCTTTGCATGCAACAAAGGTCGTACATCTTATACTATCTTCGAAATAACACAATGTTTGCAGATTAATTATTGCTAGGTAATAGTAAAAAAATCTGCAGAATTTGAAAAAGGGAAAACAAAAGTAGTATCTGTATTTGTTATTTTATGAAAATGAATAAGGTATTCTCTCCCTTCTTTCCGCATGCCTTCGTGGTGTAACTGAAAACATATTCGACGCACATTCGAGAGGACCAGAGTTCGAGATTCGAGTTTCCGGCGAGGGCATTGTGCAGATTTCGTCAGCTTCCTAACTTTACGGAAGAGAAAAAAAAACTAATGACTATACAGCATAAACACACTAATAATGCCCCAGTTGTTTCAATATGTACATATAGTTATCATGTCATACAAAGGCAGCCGTTCCGATAAAGTCAGATCATACATAGTGAATATCATACAGTCTAATCATGTCACGCAGAGAGACATCGTTCACGCAAGCTATATTCCGCATACGTAATTAGCGGCATAGTGAAAGCTAAAGCACTTAAATGTAATTACAGTGATGGTTTGAATACATAACAGATCTGTTCCTTCATAGTGTTCATTATGTTACGTTATTATCCTTAAGTCACTGAGAATAATTTTAAACAGTTCTTGAGACAGTGTCAAACTGATAAACCTCATAAGTAAAATTTCACAGAGTTTTTCAGACTTTAAATTTTCTAATATTCTCCAATATTTTTTTACTATGACGTTTCTAAATGCTAGTAGGAATGGTAGGAATTGACTTAACTTGCTGATAAAAAATATCTACACGTACAATAGTTATGTACACAATCTCACAGTTTTCAGTTTAATTAAGTATGAATGTTCTCAGTCTCCTACACGAGGGAGAAGACCCATCTGACCTTGACCTTCTTGCTTCACCAACTTTTGTTTGGGACAAGTCCATGTTTCAGAAAGTTGGCTCAAGTGGTTTGTTTATCCCTGAAATTAAGGATAGTTGTAAATTAGCCCATGGTACTGATAATGAACATCATCAATCAGATGTTCATCTCAGCTTGACCTGTGGTGCCAATTCTCTACAGTCTGTCTTTTCACCTGCTTCAGAAGATCTCTGATGATCGTAGCAGGGGTGAACTCTTTATGTATCCTCTTCGCAAGATGGAACTACCATCTGAGTATCATCATGTCTCAGTTCATGGCAAGTTTGCAATTCTTCACTGGTTACATAATACTGAGTATTATGGTTACCTGCTCTCGTTTTTGCTAGCTGTCTTTCAACTTTTATATGTGTCACCAAAACAAAAATTAAAATACGTTTAGCTGAGCATTTAATGATAGACGAATTTAATGTACAGTTCTTATTGTGGAACCGATTTTGTTACACGAGACATTTAGTCCGTGGTACGCGATTATTATGCGAACGTTTATTATGCGAGATAACATTATGATTTCATATTCAGTTACGTATAAGCTTTTTACACGTTTGCAAGCTTTTAGTGTGAGAATTTACGCTGATTATTTGACCTCATGGTTCTAGTAAAGTGCGTCTGAAATATTTCCAATTTAATTTTATGTACTGAGACATAAACGATGGAGCGACTAATTTTCTAGGATAATAATGATGCCCTTTCTGGTTTACAAAATGCTGAGAACTTATTTTAACTGGGAAACTATTAGTATTACAATTACGTAAAATATTTCCTGTTTTGAATCACTGTGTATACAGCGCACTTTCGCTTTCATTTGTATCACTTTGATTATTTCCATTCTGAAATATGAAACTATTTTTAGTTGTCAGCAGCAAGGGTTACTGGACGATGATATAATTTGACGATCTATGAATGAACTTTTCTCATTCACATTTCCTGGCACAATGAATCCTTCAAAGTGACAGCTTTTCCCATCATCATCCGTTAGCTTTTCGTCACAATATTCAAACACCTGCGGCCGTTAAAAAATTAAACTTGTAGGATATTAATGCCGTTTCCTTTTTGGGAGAGCAACTAAAGTTTATTGAAACGATCTTCCATTTTTCAGAAGTGGCACACTACATAAAGAAATTATTTTAAAATGCACCGGATGTGAAAACGGTGGAAAGCACGATTTCTCAATTCCGCAAAATATAGCATTGTCCCTACAGTTTATTTACATATAATTTGCATCTAAGAGAATCTGCAAGATTTTGGTTTGTTTGTTAAAAGCTTAGCTGGATATGGAACATAAAATTTTAATTGTTAAGAACGCATTATCCGTTTCCAGCTAGAAGATTTTTCTTTTATTATTGTATATTTTACCATGAACTATAGGCAGTTATATTTCTATATATTTTTTATGCGCCAGCTCTAAATGATGATTTCTTTTGATAGGCTCCTGGAAGATTAAATTCAGAAATAAACTGATTTTTCTCAAACCGGATAAGCTGGATAACATCATGGTAACTAGAAGTAAGGATAAAAGAGTCATAAAAATATCATAAAATGTTATATAAATATATAATCAATAGCAATATTGCGATGATAACGTTCCTGTATAGTTAATGTTACCAGTTCTTCTAGGATCAATCTGACAATTTAAAAAGTTTCTCATTATAAAGTAGAAAATTTGAAGGGAACAGTTTTGTCATGGTTCCTTAAGTATGGACCGGAAGAGGTTAATTAAGTGTAAAATATAACTTTTTATGTGGTCCTTCGTCAGTTAAATTAGAAAAGGGATCATAAAGCTTTAATGAACTAAATACAAAATACAGAAATATATACCTTTACTAAGAGGGAAAAGTTTGAATGAATTAAATTACTTTGCAATGCAGATTTTCGATCAAAATTAAATATTACATAAAACTTAAGGAATTACTAACTCCTGCCCCCCGTCCAAATGTTCCATACAGTTTAAATATTAATTCTGAAATTTAAGAAATTTAAGAAAATATTAATTCTGAATATTTTTTTTTTTCAAATTTACGCGAAAAAATACAAACCTCTTTGCCTTTAACTCATTAAAGAGCAATGGCATTTTATTAATTCAGCATTTTAACTATAGCGATTAGATACAAAAAAATTTGGAATCTTTCTAATCTTGTTGAAAATCTCACAAAATTTTCAATTACATTAGAATCGATATTTAAGAATATAAAGCGTGTAGCGATCTTTCTTATCAGCCCCTCAAATATTTATTCACTAAAACACTTAAATTCAGTTTGTATTATTAGTTAATAATTACATTTTAATTTCCATTGCACTTAGCTCTGTATCCTTCAAAAATATCAATCAATCAGAAAAATAAAACTCTCTCAAACAAAGAAGCAAAGTAAGAACCAAACAGTGATAAATAAAATACGTATTGATCATGACATTCATTCCTTAAAAAAGAATTCCTAAAACATTTATCTGCCCTGTGAAATGCTAGATAATTTTATAACCCTTTATCTTTTTGTTAATTTTCGCATATGAAAAAATGTCTGAGCTTATCCATGCGTATAACCGATAAGACAATGGTGTAAATTTGAATTTAGGAGTTAGAGAATACTTCAGCAGTCGCTGCATCAAAAACAGTCTATTTCCCAAAAGTGCCTCTTTGTATTTATTTTTACAAGTAAATCTCCGCTTAAAGGTAATTAGGCGTGACAAGGAGCGCCGAATAAAAAGCTAAAAGCGTTTGTCCCCGGTTTACCGAGCCTCATGGACCGAACAGGCACCTTTAGCACAACAGCCTAAATTAAATCTCGTTTTGTGCGCCTTCAAGCGGAATTGAACTTCAGTTAAAAAAGCTTTCGCTTGTTGGGAAATTTATTTGGTCACCTAAAACTCCTTTTCCGGGAATACTAAACATGAATACCTAACTCAAATGCATAATAACACTTTTTTTTTTAAGATCTGGAAGTAGAATGCATTTACATACTTAGTATGATGTGGATGGTTTATAAAATAATAACTTTCTGAATTAAGAAAATGCCATTATTGTAAGGTATCTAATGTTAATTAACTGGTTATTATGCTTAAAGTATTTACTATAACTTCTCCTTTTCGTATCCCTCACCAGAATGCATAATTAGTTTGCTTGTATTTAAGCTGAGGGTCTTGAATCCTTAGAGCTTCTGGCAACCACGTCTGCTGTTAGTATTCTCATCTACTCATTTTAAAAGTTATGTTCCGGCTTTAGCATCTCGCTAGCCGAAGTTTTAAAATACGCGCCGGTAATTAACTGAGATAGCTTACCTTAGTCTATTCTATGCATAGTCTTAGACTTCGTTATCAGTGTTTGAATTTAATTGTATGCTACATTAATTTAAATAAACACAAACAGCAGACGATTCTGTCTGTAAAGTTATGCCTGTTCCCTTATATTTAGAAAAAAAAAATGTTATTTGTTTTAACCTTCTTCAATACTTTTTGAGTTGTTTAAGATAACTCACAAGTAGTCTAGTATCATCTGAAGGACTTTAACTTCAGTTACAACAGCAACCCAACATTATTTCTTACAAGACTTAAAATGTTCTGAAAATTTCATTTCCAGACTTCGCAAATACGCAGCTAAATACAGAAACAAAAAACGACAGCTCATAGTTCTCTAAACGCTTCAGGGGTTAAAGCATAACGCTGAGGGTGAACAAAGCTAAGTGTTTTGTTAGATTAGAGATACTATATTTTTTATCAGGACTTGAAAGTAAGAAGTACTGAGCTCTAATGCTCTAAAAATACTTTCACTATTTGTATATTTACAAAATTCAACTAGAAGGACTGGATTTAAGGAGCAAAAAAAAAGAAAGGGAAATCTGTTTAAGAATGACAAAAAACTGTTCGCTCAAAAGTTTAGATCTCTGAAAAATAGTAAAAATTAAAAATTTTAAAGGAAAATTAAAGAAAAAGAAAGATATTATCTATTGTACATATCTAATAATACCGCGGCTTGGAAATTACGCTGCATTTGGTATCCACCAGTCTCATGATCATCTGTAGAGAAAAGTATCCTCTGAAGAATTGCTCAAATGATCATGTTAAGTATCTAATTTTTCTTTCGAAAATTAATAATGATACATATGTTTCCATAATAATAATATATGTACATTTAATAGACTGTATTTTAATTAGCAATATTTAAGTGTTTCTATACAACAAAAAAATTTTACAGTTCGTACACATCACAAAGAACAACATAATATACACTTTTTTTTAATTATATGAATCCTTGATACTCTGATTCGAGATTATTTTAGACACTGACAAGGTATTTCAAGTACCACGCGCTGGCTTGTTGCCACATATTATCTTAAAATTAATATATATATATATATAATGTTGATTATTCGCAACTGCGCGTATAATGCCTTTAACATGCTTTTTAAATATATCAAAGAACATTAAATTGCCTGAGATTTGCTCAAATGTTTAACTTAAACGAGATTTTTAATCTTAAAAATAAAACTTAAATTATTTTGAGAATAAAGCAGCAAGAATTGTTCAAAGCAGCAAGTGTTTTGTTATTAAGAAAATAAACATACGAACATATTTATCCATCAATTAAAATATACGGGTTTCTCTTTCAGATTTTAAAACCAATTATAAATTAAGCACCGATGCACTACGTTTGGTTTATAAAATAAAGGAGCAAAACACGAAGTGAATTAGTTTTAATTTATCCTGCATTTTCTTTATCATGTATCTGTTTTACTTTCTAATTAAATATATTTTAATACACCAAATACTCTTGTGATGCAGGGTAAATCATTCTAATTTTTTATGATAGCTTTTAACTGGCCTTACACAACTCCAAAAAAAATCTTTTTTCAACATGTATCTGCTCCAAAATATCAAGTATTTTCTGTTTAAAAATAATTTTAAAAATCAGCTTACAATACCTTTTTATGACACTGTTTACAAAATCTATGGTACAGGAATTAAAAGCTCATTAGATTCCAATTCCCGATACAAGCTTATAATATTTTTAATACTTATTTAATTTTCTGTAGGAAAGAAGAAAGTGGAATTATTAAGTATTATTAAGAGATAATGATTCTCTTAATTGATATGCCGTCTCTGTTAAAATTTAATTGGGAAGCAAATAAGAGAACTGAATGAAAAAAATACCTTAGCTAATAGGACGAGACACATTCAGAAATAAAAATATAACATCAGGCAAAATAAATGATGCTGTGAAACAAAATGACAAAAATTCATACTTTTTTATCACGTAAAATTCGCTTTGCTTAATTTTTGTTATTAGATTTAATGTTAACTTGTTTACACAATTTTGCACAGTTTGGTCAAATAACAAAAAAATAAAAAAGGTTTGAAAGTTAACTGGATGAGAAAAATACATTTAGAGCATCTTTTTTACTAATAACGATTCGAAGAAATTTTATTTAAGATAGTTGAAGGCGAGACAAATGCACACACGAAAATTAAAGGAGAAAAATCTTTAATCCCGCCCCCCCCCCGATTTGTTAAATTTTTTACTGCAACTTTTTTTTAAAATTTATTGCACGAATCTAGTATCATGCTACGCATTCCGAAATAATAATAAAAAAAAGACTAAGGTAAGGAATAATTGCACCAGTACCATGCTACGCATTTAGTAATTAAAAAAAAAGACTAAGATAAAGAATAATTGCATCCGCCGCCCAACCGGGATGGTGGTTAATGACTCTGACTGCTACACCGAAGGGCCCGGCTTCGAATCCCGGAGGTAGCAGGGATGTTTGTAAATGTATAGTGTGTGCGCGGCATGGGGACACTCTAAATATGCGGCAAGCCGAAAATCCTCTCGACAGGCTGGCGTTAGGGAGAGAGGGAGGAAGACCCTCGGACCCCCCAGGGGTGCTCTTCATCAATATCGGGGACAGAACTGAGCAAAGTCGTACTGTCACCTAGACAGAGCTTAAGGCTTTTGGCAATGACAGTCCCGCACTCCTTGCAACGATGGCAGGCTTGTTCTTATGTTACTGTCAGACAAGTGAGATAAGTCACAACAATAATTGCAACACCTGAAACTTTTCAAAACTTTCGTATGTGAAAAAGTCAAAAAGGTAACTTATTTTTGTAAAAATAATTTAGATCCCAGATTAAAGTTTTCAGTTTTAAATTAAGCTGAACAGAACTTCAATATAAATATTTTTGATATTATCTTCTTCTTCGGAGTTGGATCTGTGTCTTATAGCCCTCATAATTAAGGATGATTCTGTCTCTCATAGCCGCTGAAGTTCCACCTGATTCTTTTGATCTAACGAGCCATCAGCGACCGATAGGTACAACAGCTGAATATACATAGTTCAACTCGGGCTCTCGTCCCAGGGAACGGGTTGGTCATGGTTGATCATGAAAGTTCATGGTTTTTCTCTTATATAGGTGAATATCGCAAAGCACACGTGGGCCATCTGCCTAGCTGGAGAGATGCCTTCGTGGAAAACTTTTAATGAAAACTGGGTTCCTTTTAAATGAAACTTTAATGAACTTTTAATGAAATCCAGGATTCAGCAGTCTTAATCACTTGGCCACTGTTGGAGCTTAAGAAATGCACAGAGATGAAAGGTGATCATATTGGAGAAAAATGAGTAAAAAAGCTTTAAATGTAAAATAGAATTCAAAGGGAAAAAGCGAAAATTCTAAATTAATATTAAAATGCACCTTATGAAATTCTAATATTATTAAATTTTATTTCTCTGTTTCATTTTATTTGTAAAAAAAAATGTGGTTCGACGTATTTCAGTTTATTCTTCAAGTTGATTTATGCTCTTGCTTTATATATTGATGCAGCCGAGAGAAAAGAAGTCCCTTAAAGTCAAGATCAGTTATCCAACATATTTCAATATAACTCCCGTCATAACCCCGAAGTCGCGAAAGATTTCTTCTGCAGATCGTCTGTGGGGCATCAAAACTCATAACTGCATACTATCATGCGCATTGCAGCCTCAGGCATCTTACGGCTTTATTGAAGTGAATGTTTCTGTATACCTAATTAATTTTTTCAACCAAAAAAAATTAATTAGGTACCTAAATTACTTCTCTGAAATAATTTTAAATATTTCTTTTAATATTTAACTGGTTTAGGACAAACGGATTTTCCGATATATAAGTAAAGAAAATATTATTTTCAATAAAGAAATTAAATACTTTGAAGAATAAATAAAATAAATAATACTGTGAATAAAGCTCATGTGTGTGTTTAAAATAAAAGTAAAAAACAGTAAAATTAAATAGGAAATGGAGTGACAATTTTTTCCCTTTTTGCGTGGAAATTCCCTCTAAGTAGTCCTTGCTTAAAGTATAATATAAATACACACAAATTCCCTCTGGGGCATTTGCAGCAGACGATCTTGAATGGAAGTGTTTCCTTTCACGACTAGACTTCCACGAAAAAGATCAGAAAATATCCGGTGGTCGCCCATTTCCGCTTCCGTGCTAAACTAGGATTCAAAAACTTATTTTGAGATCGAATGACAGTCAGACATTTCAACTTCAAAAGGAATTGAAAGCTAAAAAGCCGAATTTGACTCTTCTCAGCAAGGGGGTGAAAAACAAACACAGCCCGAGAAAACTGCTTTAGGCAAGAGAAAGGTGTATTAGGTAGATACCATTCACTGCAACTGTTTCCCTTTGTGATGAATATTTGTTGACAGGATGGCATTATCTGAAACATTTCTTGCTTTTACTTTCCCTTCTGTAAACACAGTATCATATATCCCGAAATAAACGAAGCCTTTATTTTAAAAGGACTTATAACTCTTAATAAAAACAAAATTTCGCCTTTCTACACGATGTCACTTATAGAGTGGCTTTTTAACAAAGAATGCTATAACGTTAAAAGCTGTCATAAAATTTAACAAATGTGGCATCAAAAGAACATACCAGATTACATTCTTCGGCATAATAAAACAACAGTTGCCTACCTGAAAGATAAAAAAAAAATATCAGCATAAGATAAAAGAAAAAATATTTTCGTATGTTTATTAGATATAATATATATTTAAAGAGCACTCATCAATACTTAAAAGCAGCACATAATAAGGCTTTTATGTGCTTATTTTTAAGACAGACTAATTAATAGTCTCAAAATTAAGCCAAATTCAATCTTAAACTAGAGTTAGTTGTACATTATGTGTGCTTTTGCCCGTACTACATTATTTAAATAAACGGAATGTATATAACTATTGATTGAGTTACCTAATAAATAATGAGGTTTTTTTATACTACTTTATTTTTTTTTAAATTATGATAAACAAAGGTCTTTTTAATTTAATATATGCACTCTTTTATCCTCCGCCAGTTCTTAATACTAATTACGATTGCATTTTGTTCTAAGAGGGTTTCTCAAGCTCTACAAGAAGAGGCCTGTCTTCTGGGGTGTAGTTTATCGATCGGAATTTTTGGAATTACCGTTGTCAGTAGTTTAGGCTTCTAGCTCGATACCCATGTACGGCATTAACATCCCTAATAACAATTACTTAATTGAAGTCATAAAGCAAAAAATGCTGAAAATGCTCCTTTTTTACTTCCATTCACCTTTCAGAAAACATCTGTTAAAATCGAACTGCACTAAGAAACTTGCACTAAGAATAAGAACAAAGATTATTACCTCTTTTTATAGTAAGTTGGTACATGTAGTTTAACCGCATTACTTATGTGTAATGCGATAATTTAATTTAACAAACATTAAAAATTTTAACACCATTTATTGAACAAAAAGAGGATGTAAAAAATTTAAAACAATCATTCAAGAAATGGTGGTATAGTTTTATTGCCATAATTCACTTGCAATAACTGGAATGAAATAAAAGCTAATGAGTTCTTCAGTTTCTAAATCAGGATCATTCTGTTCAATAAACACTGAATATTTTGCATTTAAAATAATTCACCGATGTTTGGTTGTAGAAGCATTTCTGTTTACTAAAAGTTCAAGTTCTCAGTTTTAAAAGCAAATGGATACTATTTTATCAGTAATTTATTTCCCATAATAATAATTTGTGAAGTTAGTTAGAAAGGCATGCTTTGACCACTGCATTCCAGATAAAATTATTATCCTTCTAAGAAACTTACAAGACATGTAACATTCACTTCTGTTTGTTTCGAAGTAATCTTCTGATATTGTGGAAAACTTCGCCGACATCTTTTCATCCAATTTATTATTTTTTCAAAAATCTTCATCTCTAGTTGCAATCACAGCACCTTATTAAAAGATAATTCTTTTCTCTTGAGATGAATTAATTGTCATCGAAACAAATTTTCAGAATTGCAAAGAAATGGAGAGTTATTTTCGACAGTTGCAACACTCAGAAACAAAATTTTTACCTTGCATATTCAGTTGTCATTTCAGCAAGAGCTACTTACGAAGATCGTGTTTAAAAATAGTTTGGATTTTTCGTTCAGACCAATTTATTTTATTCTTTTGTTACTTCGCACGCACGAAAGCTAAGAAAAATCTTTTGAATCTATTTCGAAGAAAGGATAACAAAGATAAATGGAAGGGAAAGTTAAAACATACGCAAAATAATCTTAGTGTCTCATAATTTCGCTGAAAATTTCTAGTGTTATCATTTTTCGTATCAAAATGCATCCATCACTGATGATTTCGGCACGAAGCCAAATAACTAATTTAATAATGGTAAAGATAACTTCAACAACATTCTTTAGTCTGGAAAAATATGCAAACTACGAAACCTGACCGAAAAATAACAAGTAACAAAAGCAATTCGATAAAACAACGCAGAAGCAACTTGAAAAACTTCGCCTTGGTCAAGTTTCATTTTTAATGTCTTCTGGCTCATGAAATAATATTTTTTACATTTGTCAGATTTTATTATTTCGATAATTGCAAATCTTTCCTTCCATCTCTGGCTCTCTTTGCCAACCCATTCCAGAAGTATGTTAAATGAAAGATTAAAGATGTTTAATTTCTTAGTTAAAAATATTTGCGGTTAGGGCAGAAAAGTTTTCGAAGGTCTCTCCCTAGTAGAACGGGCTCATATTTGCATAGCATGTCAGAAAATCACAGAAACTGTATGAAGCAGCCAGTTAAATCTCCAAGAATAAAAACTGGGACTAAGTCCTAGCTGGCTAGTTTAGACGGCCAGTTGTTGGTACCCCCATAACGGAATGAGGCACAGGATTGACAATGTGTAAAACCAACAGACTTTCTGTCAGTATTGGATCAACTAGGCAGCTCAAAAACCGTTTTCGACTCTATGTCAGTACCAGCCTTGTGCTGGTAACATTCCTATGTGAGTACGCTAAAAATAATAATTTAACCAAAGATTAAGCACATTAATGACATTAACTACATTTAACCAAAGACTAAGCACATTAATTAACAATTAATGACCGCCCCTGATTATGTGCTGTCACTAATTATAATTAATTGTTAATTGTGCTGTCACTCATTATAATCCTTAGCTAATATTATGCAATGGTTACTGCATATCAGTACCTTTGTTACGCTGCGTCAGTGTCACGTTGGTGTCCGCGTAGTCTGGATCCTATGCCTGCGACAACTGTGTGGTACAGGAGACAATCGTGCCTTACTTACTTACTCATCTTATTCATTATTACATCATTATCAAAATTTCTACTTTATCGAGTCCATAATACCAGTAATTAGGGTCGGTCAGACCCAGGTATTGTCCTGTACCAGCGTCGGTTCTACACCGCATCGGTCCTATGAATTTAATTCGACCACAAGAGTTTACTTAAGAAGACATATAAGCATTATTAATTTGGAGGAGCTGGTCTGAATAACTGCGAGCCTAGAATGGTATTACTGATTAAGGCAAAGCACGATATGGCTATCTGCCAAAGAGGGGATTGACGCTTTGGTGAAAATCTTTCTACATAAAAATGTCTCATATTTACCTTAGATTTGAAAAACCCTGAAGTAGCTGTGCAGCCAGTTAGACAAGCTGAAAATAAAGTTTGGAATTCTAGAATGTATTTCGTGGTTTCAGCCACGTTGTAACTGGTCAGCTTTAATACCTGTGAGAAATTTCAGTTGGTTTAGCTGAAGACACTATTTAATCAAGCAAATTATAATTGAATCCGATTTTTGACTTAATTCATGTTGTTAATTAATTAATTAATTATTATTAATTTGACTTATTTCCAGTTAAACTCAAAGTACATTATTGGGGAGAAAATGTCAATCAAAGGTGTGACTTCCGAGCATTTTGAAATAAAGTTTGTTAAACCTGCTGTGCAAGCGCAAATAAACTTGTTGAAATAGAATTATATATTTTTACTTAGATTAAATTGCTGTCCTTACTAGACAGTTTCGATACTTCAATGCATGCAAGTCATTATCTAAAGAACAGTATCGATAAACTTTTTTCAAAAATTAGAAACAAGGAATGAACTCTAGAATACTAAGACTCTTTCATATCAAGTAATTTTAGTAGACAGATGAGGAGGTAAAAACGAGCTCAACGCTTTCCTAAGATTTAGATAAATAACAAAGAAAACTAAGAAAGTGATAAAATTTGGAAATACAAAGCTCGACCTCTCTTCCTTGTCCAATAAAAAAAAAGAATGGCTGATCGAAAAAGGAAGGCAGTCCTAAAGTTTCTTCGTTGAAAAAAAATATTACTTGGAAAGTTTCCTTCCGTTAATGCTCTTCGACTTGACACGAATGATAGCGAGGACGGACGGACGTTCCAGAATTTCGAAAACATCATTTTCGATCCATCGAAATGTTCTAAATGGTTCCCTAGGGAGTCCTTTGAACGGGGAACGATACTACGGTACGGGTCGCCTTTGCGAAGGAACGATTGCTACCAATTTTGATATTTTAGTTTTTTTACCCTTCTAGATTTTTATCCTTCTCTTTTTAACTCCCATTGCTTGGAACACTCCTTTTCGATTGTTTTTTACACATTTCTTCTATTTATTTGTTGAGTTCTCACTTCGTCTTGTTCAGTTCTTGACAAGAGAGGACTATTTTCCTTACTCCAAATCGATTTCTATTCAGATTTTTGAAACTCAGAAAGAATTACACTTTTTTTTAAAGACGAATGATAATGACTGAAATGATAAAGTAAATAAAATGCTTGAACGAAATATAACAAAACATTTGCTGCTTATTTTATATTATTTCAATTATTTTATAGAGCTGCCTTTCAGCTGTCGATTGAATTTTACAGTTCTGTCAATATTAAGTTCAGTCGATAATTATACACTGCTTAACGTTTGCAAAAAGGCAACAGTATGTTTGTGACAGTTATCCATTAAATTTTACTAAAATAAATTTTTATCCTATCTTCCTTGCCATGATAATCCCTCAGACTAGAGGTTTATGCAAATTGAATGGCAAGCGGAGTAGGTTGTATACATAATGTTTGTTATAAGCTTATTCCGTGATTCTGCAGCCTTGATGATGGAAGTCAGTTGCAGATCTGTGAAAGAGCTGCCGAGAAGTCTATTGGAGCTTTGCAAGTGTTTAAAAAGGTTGGATATCCATTCTGTCCCGGGTAGTTTTGAATTAGGATATTATTGTACCCATTCGCAGTGCCGAAATAAAAGGCAAATAGAGAAATAACTTGTTATTGCATAACGAGAAACATTCGATTTTAGTTTGCTACCAATCTATAAGCATTCGATTTGTAATACTCTCGATTGTTTATGTTAAGCTTTAAATGTGAAATTTATCTTATGTCTGATAATTAAGCACTACCAAAAGCTATAACTCACCCAGTTACCACTAATTTCTGTGGATAGTCGTTAGATGCATAGGACAAGCAGTTCTGTGTTATTTTACTATATAGATGCGGGTATTTTATGAGGTTTCGAAAGTGTCATGACTAATTACTACTCAGGAGATTGGCGGTTTGATTGCGTGTTATTTAGATTGCGTGTAAAACTTCCCGGTTGAACTCTTAACATATTTATTAAGAAAATCAACGCAAATATTAAATACTTTGAAGCAGTATCTAGTTTCCAAAAGTAAGTGCAGTTAATTGTTTTCATTATGTGAAGATCTTGCTAGCAGCAAGAGTCTCTCTAGTTGAGAGCTTCAGATTATTCTGTTGTACTTAATTCTGTTTGGTTCATGTAGCAGACTGAATTTGTCACGCCTCTTAGCCTTCCTTTGTATTTTGAGTCTTCTGATTCGTTATGGGCGAGGAAGATATCAGAGGAACTTCAGAACTGGTCAGTGAGCTTCCTGAAATCAACAGGCTTTGATGATAGGCTCATGCAAGTCCCCCAAATCCTCTCACACTGGTCGACTTCAAGTCGAGTAAAGGTATTATTGAACAAGTTATTGCTTCTGTAGCACCACAACATGTCATCTCTCATCTCCAAACAACTCGACTGACTGGATTCGACTCTAGATATTACGACTTGTGTGGGGAGAGCACGAGAATTTATTTTCTTTGTGTGGCCGGCCATACTACTTTATATACATGATTTCATTATCGACGTCTTTTCCATAGAATTTAATACAGCTGGTACCTTCAAAATCAGGATTAAAGGTGTTGGAAGCGATACTAACACTTATATATTGATAATAACATTTCGGAATCAGTAGTCTAAGCCTTGATGTTTAAGCTACTTTTCCGAAAGCCCATTTACTGTTATCTTCGAATATTTTCATTGATTTTTATTCGTCGAGCGAACGGTTTCCGAAACAAACATAAGTTGGTTTCGCGAATAAAAATAGGAGAAACTTCTATGGGTACATTATACGAGTTTAGTCATTAGTGAACAACAATCCAGATGACTGAAATAAATGTTATATAACAAACAGCCTTATTTTGCCCATTATTTGCAAAAACACTTTTCCTGGCAATCGCCAATAAAACTCTTAATTTTCTTAAAGACCCTCAACTTCGGGTTAGGTTTGCCTAAACGTTTTTGTGCAGCACACTACATAGAATCACGAATTTTATATGATGTTACGGTACCATAAAACCAAACCATCAGAACATAATCGTATTATGTGTTACCAGTTGCTGTCTTTGAAGCGTTAAATCCCAATACCCCCCACAAAAAAAGTATTTTGATCTATGGCCGTGGAAAAAAGCCTCCAAACAAAGCAGGAACGCAACGACATAAACAAATGCTCGTCGGCAGAAGGTAAATGCCGTCATTAGCAGCTGCGAAAAACACGATAACAGAAGAAAACTCCAACAAAACGCTTGGTGGAAAATTAAACGCCAAAAAGAACTATAATATTATAAAAAAAGCTGAGAGAAAAATTATAAAAAAGGAGGTGGCGCATGAAATTCGATGCATGGAAAGAAGGAAATATTTTGCTCGCTTTTAAACGCAACAAAAGGAAAAGGTCTCTTTCACAGTTTGAAAATGATGGTACGCTTTTTTTTAACTCCAATCTCAGTCAGAGCAAAAATTAACGGAAAAATAATTTGCAAGCTTGGGTACTAGTTGAAATAGAAATTTTGCTAGTATGAAAGGAATCGTGGGTAATGGCTCAA
>KK118539.1:208606-236393 GCA_000611955.2 Stegodyphus mimosarum
GCCGTCGACTGGGTTCATTAGCGTTCGAACCAGAACGGCTTCTGCTCTTTGATGTTCCGCTGACGTAGTACAGAAATGAGAGATATTTACAGAACTAATACGCTACATTTTCCAGCGCTCTAAGACGACTTTAATATTCCCAACTTTTAAGCATGTATAAAAAAGTAAGTTTCTAATGATACTTTGGTACAGCATTTTGAAAATTTTTTAATAGTTTATGGCTAGCTTACAGCACCTCATTTTCATATGGATTTTGAATAACAGAAGAAGGCATTCGAGAAGGAAGTCATGAATAATTAAAATATTTCGGGTAAAAAATAGATTAATGGATGTTTATTTTTATTTTCTGGCATCAGTCAGGCAATTTTAGGAGGAAAAACATTAAATTATCAATAAATAAATATGTGAAATCCTCTTTTTCGTGGTTTCAACATATTCATCTAATCCTTAGAAAAATTCAGGTAATTGACGTACAAAAAGATGAAAACGTGTTATTTTCGAATTTAAATGCATACATTCATTCTTGCGTTTGCTAATAATCATTAGTTGCACGAAACATATACTTTTTACCCCAACCTATAAAATTTTACAAATACCAATACTATAAATTCACGGTAACTGCATGCTAACAGTAAACTCCTAATAGTAAGGCTGCTAACACTGACTTGTAACTGTGAACTGAATGAGGTAGCGTAAAACTGGACACCAAATCTGAGTTTTATATAAAAACGGAATCACAAACAGAAAAATTCATAGCACTCTTAATTAGAGAAAAAGTAATTTCCTTCTTCCCGATCTCCTGTTAAAAAACTTGATACTAAATTTAAAATATTTTAACGAAGTTCTGTAACTAAAAAAAAGCTTGCAACTTGGAAACTAAAAAGGAGAGTAAAGAGTCAATCAGCTTCTTTAGTTTTCTGGTCTGTGACAATCCCATTAGGCTTTGCCCACTTGTCTAGAAAAAGCACACGTATAACTAAACCAAGACAAATTACGAGAAATTTCGAATGACAGCACCAGTATTATTTAATTTGATCAAATTTAATGACAGATCTTACACTGCTGCTTGGGTGCTGTATGAATTATTTTGAGAGTTTTCTAGACTTTGCTGCTATGAAAGGTGAATAATAAATACCCTGAAAGATAATGAAATTAACTGGGTAAGAAAATTTTATTTTAAGACCACTGGTAAATGCAAACTACGGTATATGTCAACTAACAGAAAGTTAAGTGTCATTATTGACAATAGACCTGACTGGAATCTTTATGCATAACAGCATTAATGGAAATAAAATTATATAAAGTATCGCACATAGTTACGAAAACATTCTACTACACATATTTTTTTCTTCATGATTACGCTCCTAATCTTCAGTCTTTCGTATTATAACAGCAGCAATCCAAGGAATGGCAGACAGAAGAGAGAACCTGTTACATTAGGGAAGAAACAGTTCACCAAAGCCTCACTCTTTTACGTTCGAAGGAAACTTTTATACCTGAAGAAAGAACAAACATTTTTCAGATAGAACACAGTGAATCGAAGAATCGCAAGCAGCCTGAAGGCGAAGTTTAATACTTTTGAAACTCGATCTCTTGAACGAAACTTTTGTTGGCCGCCTGGGGATATGCAAATTCCGCGTGTATGCAGTTACAAACGACGATAATACTTTTCAGAAATGCATTACAGATTTACAAAACGTTGCGTACCAGTAGAAAGAAAGTATTTTTTAAAAAGGAAAATAAATACATAAAATAACTGTGAAGGAGAAGAGTTACCAAAGAACTTTCTCGGTACTACATGCACAGAAAGAGTTCGGAATTTGCAGTCCGTTTTAATACATTCTATATGCAAAACAAATCTGTGGGTAATAAAAGAGTTCAATGATTGTATAACTTCACGTTGCTAAAATATTTCGAAAAATTATCTATGTATCTATAGCTTGATAGCTTCAGGAATATGTCTACGTATTTGAAGTAATTGCAGTGCGCTTCTCCTATATTCTACAGAAATACAGTTTATAATTTATCAAATGTGAAACGTTGCTATTTCATTTCGAATGAGAATCACATGGCCAAGCTTATATCATGACTAAAGATGGTAATAAACATACAGCAGCAATTTGTAGTTGTAACACGGATGCTTGCTCTTCAAAATCTCCCTTGCATCATTTCCCGGAATGGCTTTCAGGATTTGAAACTGGACAGATATAATATCAATGCAGCATTATAGTTGTCGATGATGAGAAAGTGAAGGAACCGATTGCTTACAACAGGAAATATCCAGAGAAGAAAATCTGAAGTAATACTGATACAGGAACATCAGTAAGGATTCGAAGCATCCCAAACGGCGAGCGATCTAGGGCAAAAGATTGAGTCCAGCTGGTATTGATGCGTATTGGTCTTGAAGACCTGACTTTCTAGCGCCATTATTTTACTCCCCCCTACCTATAATTAAGTCAGCACACGATGTGATCCAATGTATAGCCATATTTCTAAATCATCCTATTCATAGATTTGGAAAGAATAGATATGTCTCTTCTTTATTTTTTATTGTATCCAAATGCAGTATGAGAAGTTTTTATAGAACAGGTATATACAACAATTAAATTAACTTTTAAAAAATAATAAGCAAAAAGAATCAATGGGAATTTATTTCAGAAACAAAGAGATTTATATTCCTCTTTACATTGCATAATTTAATGGTCTTCCCATGCTTGAAAAGTTTCCCATGTAATCAATATTTTTCAATTTAATCATAACCAATCTCAAAGCACATATTTAAATTTTAAAATACACCAATAAAAAATTTATTAGTTATACTTTTTCGAACATCTTGTTTTTCATTTATTCTCTCAAATTTGCTAGATTCGTAGGCCCATGGAAGGAAACTGAAAGTAAAACTATAAAATACATTTTACCTAACATTTCTCTTAGTTAAAGACATGAAACCTTTACAGCTACAATTGGTATTGTGCATTTAAATATTAAAAGGTTAAAAATTTGGAAATAAAAATGCAAAATTAAAATTAAATGAGTATTAATGTGTTGTATTCCTTACATTTCCAAATTCTTCACTTTTTTTCCCATTTGAATATTTTCCCAGAATTTTAGTTTATTTTCAAAATCAGTGCAACAGAAGCTTGGATGTTTTATATACAGAGTGAAACAAAAGTGAAGGTCTCAATTTTAAGGTATGATAAAATATGACTAAAATAATTAATTAATTTCTTTATAGAATCTAATTGACGTACGTTCCGAAAGATGCTTGTCATGTCACGTATTTCCACAGAAGCAGCGCTAACTCTGGCGATGAGGTTTCAGGAGAATCAATCTGACGAATGCGATACGTCGTTATAATGCATGTGTTGCAGTTGCTGGTAGTTCACTCGAACATTTTTTGTAAATATCAGGCAATAGTTCTTCCTTCCATGAAGCAAGCAATTTTTCATTTTTCCTTAGTCTTCGTGCTTACTATGTTCCCGTATTCAAATTTCGCTACGCATTGAATTATGAAAATTGGTACTTTTTCTATTCCCCCTTAAACCTGTCACCATCAATTCTAGTACATCCTGTATAACAGCAAACCTTTAGCAAATTTAAATGTCAATCTTTCACTTCAAAATATATGATATATGAGATGCGATCAGAAATTTATGAAATTTCAGCTACAATTTAGAAATTAGATTGAAAAACTGAAATTAGATTTAAATTGTTTCACTAGTTGTAAAGCATGGTAATTAGCATTCTTCTATTTTACAATTACCGCATTCAACATTCAAATTTAGTTCGATTCATTAAAAATAACTAGAACTAGTCAAATTTCAACATTTTTAATAATAAAATTAAATTTAGCAAACAATAAAACTACTATAAATTAACCATTTTGTGTTACGAAGTAAGTAAAACATCTAATTTGCAGCTATTATCTATCATATAAAACACATGTACAGATTAAGTCCCGAATTTATATTCTGAAAATGTTACCTAAATATTCATGGAAAGAACCAGATTTTGGAACCTAGTATCTCGAGCGGTTGCCATGACGACGATGAAAAGCGGATTACAGAAAATTATCCGCATGTGCGAAACCATGGCCATTAAAGAGCCATGTATGAAAAAAGCATGCAGCGGATTTTGACAGTTCTGAAACATGGTAGTTGAAGCAGTTTATAACACGCTTTGTGTATTAGCTAAGGTCAGGAGCTAACGGGCCCGCAAGGAACTGTCTGTCGTTTGGAAAGACTTGTTTTGTGGCAAACCAGTTCACCTAGATTTCTAACTTTGAAGAAAACAACAACAGCAACAACAAAAAAGTCCCGAATCTGGATTATTAAGTTTGATCAGTGCTCTTGATTTTATTTCGGAAGTTAAAAAAAAAATGAAAGTCGGGAAGTTAATAAATAAGCATTCATTCTAACCTTGATCTATTTTGTAAAAGAGATTGAAAGAATAGAACAAAATCATTTGCCCGCTAATAATTATTATAACACTCTTTATAGCGTTAATGGCTAGGTTAACATTTTTCAGATAAGAATTTCGCAACCTCGTCAAATGCCACAGAATATAAGAAGATATAAAATAAACAACACAGCATGTACCCGTAGAAACCGATATTCATAAAAAGCAGGATATTAAAAAAATCAATGTTAATTTTTTTTCATAGCCAAAATAATTATTATATATGCTAGATAATTACAGGTTTGAGTGTAAAAATGCAAAATTTCTCAATCATTTAAGACCAGCTACATTTCGTAAAAATCATTCTTTTTGTCAAATCTTTTAAAATAACGTTATTTTTTACATCAGTGCTTTGAATTCCATAAGAAGATTGTTTTTAAAATAAAGTACAATTTGCTACGTTTCGAACCGGCACTGCTCATTAAACTGAGTTGCTTAATTTGGCAAAGCTCACGATGACCATCTGCGTAGGATACGTTTTGCTTTTGTGCAGAAGTTTCTGATGAAAAATGACTTGCATTGGAGAACACCATGAAATGTCTCGGCAACCAGCCTCGTCAAGAATAGAACCAAGGACGAATTGTCAGGGTTCAACATCTTTTAAAAACTCAGCCACTGGTGGTTACAGCCTAAGTTAATTAACCCATTTTCTTATAATTTAGATCTATGCTATCACTTCTTCTGTTCGTTAGTTCTCACCAGAATGCAAATGAATTAAGCATATATAAGTCGGAGGTTTTGAAAGTTTTACATGTAAAGTTTGGGCAGCGACGCTCACAATTGTACTTTTCTCTCGCCCAGCTGCACAACGCTAGTTAGCCGGCGTTAGCTATTTCGCTAGCAAAAGTTAAACTGCGCAATTAGAATCTGAGCCAATCCTTAGCTATGCCATTTATATTGGCGTGTACTGCTATGAATTACTTTAATCCGTCTATTCGACTTTTTTTTCTCTTATACCTGCAAGTGGCGGAGTGTTAGTTTGTACGTACAAGTTGTGCAAATTTGTTAAGTTAGAGATTTAAAATAAAAGTTATCGCTTATCAGTCAAAGTAGGGTTTAAAGAACTTTAAAGCTATTTTACACAGAGCAGAAGCCTACAACAGAATTTTTACAATGGATTCAGATACTTAAATTAAGTGTCTGTTGAGGGATTTCTGTACCAAGTTGAACTGAAATATTCTTTATTTGACTCTAAGATCTTGCTTCATTCTTAGCACACTAATTTTATTTAAAGTTGAGTTTCATTAAGTAAACAAGAATTAAATACAGATATTTTCCTAACGTATATTTTACCGTACAAGAAATTCAAAGTTTTCCATTTAATATATGTCATCCCTTATTTTTACGAATGAAAAAAAGTTGAAAATTTCAATTCTGAAAATAGTTGAGTTGCATTACAACTATTAAAATAGTTTTAAAGTTTCATTAAATCTTGGACCATTATATAAACATGCTGTCTAATGGTTTCTCAATATTAGCTTTTAATATTATTTTAAATATAAAATTTTGCATATCGGTGCAATTCTTAACTGCTCTTACACGAAAGGAATATTAAGTACATAAGTATCAAACATAAATTCTCACAACGGGTCAATATAAAGTTAGGCCTAAATACAAGCATTATTTGTGTACATCGGTTAATACAAAAGGTTCATGCCATTGGATAATATGCTTGAAAGATGGTCCTCAAAACGATGGAGGTCTAGCGAATAAACGCATAAGTGATCTTTGTCTCTTAGCATTCAACTAGCGAGCGATTAAGGGCAAAATGTTAACGAAAATGAAAGGGAAAATAAAATTAATTGTAAAAACTTCTGAAACTGGTAAGCAATAACACGAATATTAATCTTCTAAAATGGTTTCTCCAAGAAAGTAGGCAGCACAAGAGCAAGCAGAGTAAAATTCCCTTCTAATACCTGAGCGAAACATTTTAAAGTTGAATAAAATTGATCAAAGTTATTCCATATAAGAGAAAATTACGACCAGATATCTGACAGCTAAGCTGTTATTGAAATTAGATCATTAAACTTAATCAACAAAAATGATTTATCGCCTTACAAGCAGTCGTAGGGACTCGCGAAAAGTCCAAACAGATTTTTTCCACTGGCATATTAAGGAGAAATAATCCAACAGAATCTTCTCCGCCTCCGGTATCAACCTATTAGAACGCCATAAATAACGTGACGTTATTTTACAGCCAAGTAATCATCGCACAAAATAAACCACCCCATAAAAACGTCCAGTTTTTTAAGTTGATATCCTCCATTGCAATAACAACAATAGTTGCAATAATAGGCTCTCCTAGTGCGGAGCATCTTTTAGCATTCCTTAGGTAGGTTCTAATAAAAATGTCAGCTCGTCTCGTGACAAACCCGCGTTTGTCACTATAATTCCCCTCCCCGAGGCCTAATGAGTCACTTATATTCCGTGTGCAGAAAAGAGCGAGAGCCGTGAAATAGAGCCCAGGCCCATAAAGCGACCATTTAGGGAACGAGCTCGCGCTAAAAACATGTCGAATTTAGAGCTGTCATCGCAGATTGAAATTTATGAATATCTGCGGCGTCCGTCTCTCTATGACCGAATCCGAAAAGTAGAACGAGAGGGGTGCAAGTTTAGATTTCGAATACAAGAGAATGAGGACGGATATTCGAGATCAAGGCAGATGTGATATCCGATCTATATATTTGACCACATGCCAGTTTTATGACTCAGTTTTGCCCACAAATTTTTCAGAGGAGGACAGCTTCAAAGGAATGATAATGGAGGATAATGAAAAATATTTCATCCTGTTCTGAAAACAAAATTATTTATTTAATTTATTTAGATATAAGAAAAATGAATTTTCTAAGACTTAGCGATAACCTTTACGTATATCTTTATTTTCAAATTTAAAACTTGGGCTATGAAAGAAAAGCAACTTTTAAATTTTTGCAACTTCGCTAACTGATGACTCATTACACATAGACCGCAAAACAGACAGTCCTATCTAGGTAAACTTCTTGTGCTTATGGAAATGGTCAGAGTTGCAGATTCTGCAAAATGATACAAATAAAATGCAAATAATTTCTTCCTTCTTCCTCTCGAAGAAAAAGTTAAACAGATGGGAAAAAGCATTAGTATACAACAACTCCTTGCTCAGAGGTAGACAAATGATTATTCTAAAACCCACTAAATAATATTTAATATTATACATGCCTTTTATTAATTACTCTAAATAAGTACATAAATGTTTATAAAAATCATCTATTACATATATTAAAAACTATATGAAATCGGCATGCAATTAAAAATAAAGAAGATAAACTTTTAAAGGAATATTTGCATTGTCTCTAAGTTTCTCAGATTGTTATGCTTATATATAAAAACATCATTATAATATAAATTAAACGCCTCTTACATCTTCCAACAATAATCTGCCATTTCGCGTGTCTAATAAATGCCGCAGTAGAATAACTTAACGTGAAGCGAAAACAGAAAAACTAGATTTATAAACATACTTATCTACAACACAAATTTTGATTACAATTATGTTATATAATACAAAAAGTAAAAACATTATTTTCCCACTTAAATAAGAAAGAAGATTCACATTACCTTGTTGTCCGAACTAATCTTTACTTAATATCTCGCAAACTACAATAACTGCCAGATTTTAAATTTGCTGATAACAGCAAAATCCTAAAATGAAAATTGAAATAAAGATATAGTTATCAGCCAGCAACTGCCGGGTACTTAAGAGGGAAAGGAGGAAAAAATTAAGATGCATCCAATAAAAGACACTAATTGTGCTGTGTAGCATTTTCAAATGCGATCTGTATAAGGAAAGCACTTTGAAGGGCATATTCGTTGCATGTGTAAATACTGAGCTGCGGCTTACAATTTCGCAAACAACAAGATAAGCTAGTTTATAAGAACACGCAGAAAAAAAACAATCTTTTAGATAACGTACGGTGAATCGTCAAACAGAAACTACAAAGACAGATAAAAAGACTGCATCTGGAGGCCATAAGTCTGTGTACCTGTGTACGTTTATTTCAGATAATATATTTTTGATGGAAGTCAGATAGGAAGTTTATACTGGATTGCAGAATCTACCGAGCATTTTCCTTTAAATTTATGTCGTGTTTTTATCCTTACAATTGAAGAATTGTTTTAAGAATGTGATTAAATAATGCTTTTATTATAAAACTTGAAAGCAACTGTAATATTTATTTTTTCGAAAATAAGAAGTTTTTATAATAAATAAATTTCAAACTTATATAAAAAAAAGTCTAGCTTTAAAGAAGCTCTGATGTCTTTTACTATCACATTGTTTAAGAAGACTTAATTTTCCAGCGTTAAATGACAAAGAAAAATTTTTAAATTCCATCCCATCCCATAAAGATATTAAATATGAAAATAAAATAGTTTTAAAAGGCAAATGATAATGTAACAATTATCATTCAAAAACTAGGAGGGTACTGCTCACAAAAGAGGTGAAAAAAAAGTTCGACGTACTTTTCGAAAGAGACTTTTTTTGGGGCGCGGCAATCATAGGAAAAGGAAGATAAGTGAATGCGACATAGTTATAGATGTTACTTCATTAATTTATTGAAGGTCTTTTTACCTCAATGATTTGACACAAATACGTAGGATAAAATAATAGCCTAGGATTTCACTATTTAACTCACTAATAGGTATAATAGCTCAAAAGAAACATTGAATTTATTTTTATTTTTCAACCTCCTTTTAACTAATTTCTATATTTTCACTTTTACTTTCAACGAAAATGATTAGCCATTTCCACTTTCACCCGAAATATCTTGCCAGTCATTTGAAATGGTTCAATACTACCCTTTCCTCAAGTATGGATATACATGTATATGAAGAAGGTGTTATTTCCGATGGGAAAAATAATGATGAGTATTCATCGGGCTTTTACTAGTTTCTTTCCAACATAGTAACTTCCGTCTGAGAATTGCAACTTACAGATCGAACGTAATTTTATTCCCATTTAAGAATATTAGAAGAATTTCGAAATATATCACAATATAAAATTTTAGGTAAAGAGAGTTATTTATTGAATATAAAGTAAAAATTAATTTATTCTGATGCAACTATCCTTCACAATATTTTTCTACGACAACTCCAGAGCAGTAATGAAAGAAAAAATAACCTTGAAGTGCAACAAAGTAAGCTAAATACTAAGTGCGCCGAGACAAAGGCGGAAAAAGCATCCAGTGATCTCCTTTTGATACCAAATGTCATTAAGCTGTCATCACAATTCGCTGGATCCACATATATCCGTTATATATCGCTTTACAGAACTACCAGCTAATTAAAAATCTTAAGGGTTATCAACGCAAAATTTAACGCCTAGAGAAAAACACATGACTTATGTAAATTATTTAAAACTGACAACACAGAATAAGATGTCAGAAATAAATCCTTCAATTGAGGAATATGCATATTTGCCAGATGTATACTGAATGACTGAGTTACCATTATTCTGAAGGGGGGCCCACAAGCGGCCGAGCGGTAAAGTCGCTGAACACTGGTAATTTCGACCTGGGCTGGATTCCAAGTAAACGGGCTGGCTACATGAATGGTTTCATGAATTTTCTCATGTGTACTGTGATACAGTTTTCCTTAGAAAGACCTCCACGAAGACATCCTTAGCCTCAAGTAGATAGTCCTTGCGTGTTCTATCATAATGACACAAACCCAAACCAATTACTTTGAACGAATATGTAGATTCGTTAGTCAGCAATGCAAATTCAACTGATTAAAAATGAATGCTTTGGGTTATGTCAGGGAACTCACTGCCTGCATTCTCCGTAAATAAAATTTAAATTCACCTTTTATAGATCACAGTTTAGCGACGTTTAAACTAGAAAATTATTCTGTCAGAGTGGGCAACTTGGAGATGTGTCAAATTGTGCTTAGATATTAATTGCTGACAAGATTGTACTAAAATATATGTGTTACTTTCTTGTAGCAAAAACTATTTTTAGTAATTTTTTTACGTATTGGTTCATTACAAATAAAGGTTAAAATTATTATTCACAAATTTGAAGAGAGTAAGAGACTTAAATTCTGTGAAAGTGTTAACAGATATGTAATAATTATTAGTTAACCACTGGGTACAGTAGAGGCAACTAGCTACGGTTCTAGATGTTATTAAGCAAATTAAACAGTGAAACGCTACTTGAAGGAATATGTAATTAAAAAAAAGAAAAGAAAAAAGTCGAAATATTAACATTAAAATATAACACTGACATTAAATTTCGCTTTATAAAGCAGTTCGAAGTCTATAATTTTCACCTATATTCCTAAATTACTTCGAACAAAATCACATTATGCCAAACTTATCTGAAATGCGTTACTTTTTATATTCGTAAGTACGATTATGCGATCCGCTCTGCTGGTATGGTGGTAGGGAACCCATCTACAATAGCATTTTTAGTATGAGTTCCCGTACCGGAGAAAGCATGGACGTTTGTAAGTGCATAGTGTCTTTGTCACATGGGATTACTTAAAATACTTCCGAATCGAAAACCGTCTCAATTGGCTGGAAGAAGAAGGGGTGATAATTTCTGGAATCGTTGTCTAGGGGGGTGTTTCCTTCAAAACTGGGAACGAAGCAGTGAAAATTGATATTGTCGCCCATAAATTTCTCACAGCGGAATAATTGGCAAAAATGGCTGATATAATGGCAGGTCTCTTGCCTCTTGGCCATGATAAAAATTCGGGGACTTGAGCTTACACAACTAAGTTAAGTCACAAAACACAATGTTAATGAGAAATCCGAAAAATGAAAAGCAGTCTCTCGCATAAAGGTTCCGTGCTAGGTTATTTGATACAACAAAATGCTAGAATTCTGTATGAATTACAAAAGATGATTTCATAGTGCTCGTGCAGAAATATATTCACCTAACAAAACTGGAGAATGAAAATCCAGCCTTTCTATTCAACCAGCCCTTAGAGTCGTCTAGAAGTTACGCGAGCTAACAGTGTTCATTGAACTTGTCGCTCGGTTTAAAACCGAGTCCATTATGGACCTCAAAAGCACAAAAACTATGAGGTACTGATAAGTGGAGATTGAACATTTTTAAAAGCATAGATCTAAGAAAAGGAAATATGGCTTCGTAACGTTTATTTTTTCTGACCTCTGACACAAATTAACATTTACATGAACTAAAAAGTTGGATCATTGTGGTTTTATTCTTTGTTTCAAGCACTCATCATAAAGCGGAGAAACGCAGAGGGCAGAGAATGAATTTCTATCTCCCTTTTACAGCCTCTCCTGATTGAATAGAAAAAAAAAACTAATCATGCTCATAACAGCATCTTCTGTGTGTTTCTCCACTTTGCGATAGATATTGTTTAACCTTTTCAGAGTCACTATATGCTAGAAGAAAGATGTTTGCTACGTGACAAGGAAATGTGACGGGTCCAGCGACAGTGTAATATCACCACTTGACGAAGACATGAAAAATACCGACTTTCGCCTTTCATTTTTTGTTATTGGTAAAACGTCTACTTCAGAGCCGAAATGAACAAAAAAAATCTGCTTCTTATATTGCGCCATTTCATAGTGTTATAGATAGGGAAACCGAAATGAGAACTTGCGTTGAAGATCAATACTTGAGACTTCAAACGAAATCTTTCTTTGAATTTTAAAAGGCACTGTAAAAGCGTTTATTGCGAGTCAAGATATAATGTAAAAGAAAAGAAAAGAGCAAGAAATTCTCTCACATACTGCATTTAATATACGAAAGTTTTCATTTAGATTTACAAGGATTATGATCGTCGACAGATAAAGAAAAACAGTCCAGTAAAAACTACTCAATGATCACTTGCATTCTTCAGTAAAGATTAGAAAAGATTTAGAGAATAAAACACTGGAGAAATTTAAACTAAATTAATAAACATTTATGAATAATATACTAAAATTAATTATTAATGAATAATAATAAAAAATATCGGAATATGTAAAAAAAACAAAATGACTTTTACAAGATACCTGATAGAACCATAATATAACGTTTTATGTGAAGGCAGAGCTTTATAGTACCATTTTTGAAGGAGATTCGACGAAGCTTTTGAGTTGCTACATTATTATCAAGGGGCTTCGCAACGATAAACGCGAGTAGAAAATAACTTCTCATGAGCCTACCTATCTGCTCAAGTTTATTTATAGCACTGAATTCTATGTCTCCCTATGGAGAATAGAAAGGCAAATAATTATTGTTTAATGACTCCAGGTATAAATTACTGACACCTTGAATCACGTCAACCCAAAACTGCAGATGACTTTTTATTTATTTATTTTTGTATGTGCGTGAGTGTGTGCAAGCTCTCGTTTTGTCAAGCCACTGAAATTTCGAGCAGAATAGCAGTGATGCCAAATGTATAACGTATTCCAAAAAATATGCAGTTTTCTTGAAACATAAAATTAAATTCAATATGACTGTCTGCAGTAATTTTGCGCATGTATCATCTGAAATCAATCTCTTGCAATACTCGGCGAAACACACAGGATGTAACTTCGGTAATGGCTGCAAAAATTCTAGAATGCACATACCTTATTACGATTGCCTGATAATAAAGGCATTTGCGCTCGCTCGTTTATAAAATATCTATTAGGTAAAAAGACTGAGAGCGTATAAGCCTCAGAAACCAAAATGCACAACTAACATGTTCTACATCATTAAAAATACTTAATATCTAATGGTGATGGATTTCATGAAATTATGACTCCTTAAGCTCTCTTTGAGTTATTACTAGTCCTCCTATAAAGTTATATACCCTTTCTTAAAAACCCTGCACCGGCATGAAGTTGATAATTTTGTCTTTACATTTGTTCCAATCATTTGACTTTAACAAAATGTGTTTAGTTGATTTTATTGGTACCGTCTGAAAATTGCTGTGATTTCACACATATCTTCATAATTTAATTTGCACATAAATAGACAGTGTTCGGCTTGTGTGCCACTAATAATGAAAACAGCATCAAATGTAACAGTCACATCGAAACTTTGGCAGCTCATAAACCAATGGCAGTTCAGACCAGAAGATAGCAGCATTTATGTCTACTTATTATCTAATGAATATTAAACTGGTTAAGACTAAATGGGAGTTGCCTACGGAGACATACGTGAATGAGAATGTACTTTAAACATCTCCCCGAGTCATTATTTTGTAGGAGACTCCTTCTACACCAACAGTATAAATCTAATCAGAAGCCAGACATCCATGATATTCGACTTTTAAGTGTTTTCCTACACAGCTCTAACCCGAGGGAAAAGAAAGTCAAGAGCGGCAACAATTTCTCTTCCGAGCAGAATAGAGAAGGAAATGTAATTAAGGTGGCCGGACCAAGACGTGGGAGCTTCTTTTGCTACCAAGTTTGCACGCAAAACTCCATTGTATTGCAGTGCGTCGAGAATTCTTGTTTAAGCATCTCTTTTAGTTCACTGGGTTGCAGAAAACTTAGCTTCCCATCTTCGCGTCCTACTTCAATTTCTAAAGCATCTTCTTCTTCGGTGGAGTGGTTTACTCAGATAATGATTTGGAAGAGAAGAATTGCCAGGTGATTCAGAACAAGGATACAAAAGTGCTAATTTTGAATGCGACAAAGAAACAGCTTTCTAGAAAATCTATTTCTGGCACACAGAGTATTGACATTTTCAGTTACTTTCGATTCAAGTTAAGAATGCTTAGTTTCGTAAATTCTTGAGACTTTAAGAATTCCCATCTTGATAAAAAAATTAAATATTATACACTCAGTCTGTCTAAAATTTTAAACTTACGAAGAGCTATAAAAATTATCTTAACACAAATACAGAAAAATGGTTTCATTTAGAAAATTCACGAAATTAACTGAGTGTAAATATGCGTTTGAATATGCATAACCAATCATGTTGCCTTGACTTTTATAACGACTTTCAGACATATATTTAAATGATGTAGATGTCGAAGTATAAATTAATCTTGCATTAAAATGAAAGTATTTACAAGCTATATCACAGATGGCAAACTTGAACATCCATACAGGCACATGATCTTGGCACAAAGTCTTTCCTTGAAACCCTAAGGCCAAGATCAATAAAAATATTGTTATTATTATTGAATGCTTAACCTCCTGATTCGTCTTACAGTACACGTATCAATTTGCAAACAACTAAACTGACTTTGGTAAACCTGCAACATCACACGAGGACATATTCGTTAACTTGTACAATATTTCAAGTCAAAAAAGTTATTAGCATAAATATTATACTAAAAAAATGCATTCCAAACAGCACTGAAATTTTGAACTACAGGGATTATTTTATATTTTGGTACCTGTGCTGTTCCATTTGAAAAATCTTTTACGATAAAATGTAAAGTAATAAAACTGCTGTCCTAAAATAAAGCTTCATTATTACAAAAATACATGTACCAATACTACAAAACACTTTGAAGTGAATAAAACTGCTATTCCAGAATAGTTCCTTTTAGTTTAGTACAGGAAATGTTCATTCTTAAACATCTTAAATTCATGCATTTGTAGTTGTTCTCCTATATATAGGAGTTAACTAGTACGACAACTTACAGTAGAAACGGTTATTTCTTTCTCTAAAACAGCACAAAAATTCAAAAGCAAATAATGGAAAAGGAAACGAAATAATGTAAAACGATTATTTTATCTAAAAAATTAAATTTCTAAACTGTGTAAAAAGAATGCAATATCAGCTCGAAAGATATTCTGACTACTTAAGCTAATCAAATAAATTAATATAGAACTTAAAAGGAAGCTGATCGAAACTCATTTCAGGACAGATAATTTAAAGCGAATAATTTTAACGAAACAGTCTTATTTAGTGATTACCGTAGATTGTTTCAAGCTTGATTTTGTGTAAGTATTCAAGTTGCTTTCTGCAATCCTATTTAAGGATAAAATTCGGATAAAGCCCAATGTTTAGCTAAGTTATATTATAATCAAAACAAACAGGGAATAAGAAATGAAACAAAATAAATATTACACTATGAAATGAGAAAAACTATTTTGATTGAATGTGGAGGGGAGAGGAATGGAATGAAATGAAGCTTCTTCTTCATGTGTTACATAGAATGTATGTATTTATAAGGTTACGTTAGCTTGTTTTTATATCTATAGCAGTTTTAGTAATCTAATCGCCAAAACATGGCTTTTTATACTACCTTGGCAATATCAATAAGTACCACTGCGCAACTCCATCTGCATCATAGTTTGATCGAATTTTAGGCTTTTGATAAATTCTAGATAGCCACAATCATTAAAGGTGCTTCAGACGCTAAACAGACATTCCAACTATCATATTCATGATATTTTGATATTTCCTCATTAAATTCGAGGATGACGGTTACCAAAAAGAAATTGAAGCCTAAGCAATTAACACTCTCTGCAATAGTGGAAGAACCAACAAGCGACCCACACCCACCACCCATCTGGCTCGTGGTTAGGGAGGCATTCTGGACCTTTTGAATGATTCTCTTCCCATCAGTCCATTTGCTACGATGGCGCAAGTCCTGTTAATCGCAGTACAGGCAGAGCACCACGAGTAATTAACATTTTGGCCGGAGGTAGCAGTCTCCTAACGCTATTAATTTCACGAGCGAACACCAGTCTGTTTAGAATCCGATTCTAATTGAAGAGTCAGGACGCAACTTGCCTGAGCAGGCTTCTCTTCTCCTTGTCTTGGCCTCGGGACTGCTTTGCTTTGCTCAAAGGATTACGCGAGGCACAAATGAAGCGTGCTCCGAATTATTATGGATGGTATATGAGTAAGTATCTGCGTGATCGTTAAACTGGACGGATGGCATATGGGAAGTTGTGACAATATACCTTCCGGGCTAGTGCTGTCTTTAGACCTTTGTTGCTTGACCTGCATTAGCCGGGCTGGCCGCTAATAACAATGAACTCTGCCTTCAGACAGCTATAGGGAATCCTGCATGGTAGATGTTAAACAGGTTAAAATTTTGAGCGAGTTTCTTCGTAAATTCTATATCGCTTTTATGTTGGCTCTCATCTCTGTCATACCTAACTTTTAGTGAACTGAACAAATATTTAATTAAATTTAAACCACAGAACGTACTATTCTTAACAAATAAAACGCCGCAAAACTTTTTCTACATGATTACTAGAAAAATTCCTTCTTTAAAATGCAAAGTTATGGCTACAGTATGAATATTCTCGATTTTCAAGGAAAATTATAACAATGCTTCCCACATTAATTTAATTTATAACTGTACATACAGATTTGAATTTCGGAAATCTAAGGATTCAGCAACAATATTAGAAGTTTTACGTAGACACATAGTAACAAAAGTAGACAGGTTTTGAACGTACAGTTGACAAGCGACACGCAAGCCTCTAAATACGAAAGCTTAGAACTTTTTATATTTAAAATAAATTTTACCGATATCACAACAGACGTCCATTCCGTGTTCTACCTCAGCTCATGTGTTGTACCTCAGCCCATTTGCGAGGTTATTCTGCTGGCTGCAAGAAAAATTGAGTAGGTTTTCCACACTGTGCACCGGTACAGGTAACAGGGTTTTTAAAATATCTTTCCCAGGAAAAATCAAGTGACGTTAAGTCCGGTAATTTAAGGAATTACATAGTGACTACTTATTATCTTCCAATCCCTCCCGCTGCGAAAAGGATCATCAGAGATGTTTTGGGAATCGTTGGCAAAGTAAGGATATGCCGCAGCACAGATATTTTAGCGTAGTTATCCCGTCCTTGTAGAAAGTAAAAGGAACAATGCTAAAATACTCTAGCTTATGAGCTTCCGCTTTACGTTCTTTTAACATACACAGATACGTGCTGCAATTTTTTTTTTCTGCAAGCTTAAATGAATTACTCTCTAATTTGAAATAAAAACATTTGTTTTCTCTAAATTACGTATAAAAAACATTTGTTGTAAGTAATTTAGAGACGTCTTCTATACTTAATTTACATACTATATCGCATTTTCTCAAATTATCTTTCATATAATTATTTTAAGCATCTCAAATACATAGCTTGTTCCCAAAAAGTGCATACAAGCTATAACGACTGGTATTCAGTTAATTTTCTCTTCTTTAAGTTTTAACCAATTTGAAATTATAGATGAGTTAAACTAAGCTTTGAAGAAAACAAACGTTTCTTTAAAGTGCTATTGAAAGTTCGAAAATGCGTTTAAAATGTAAAAGTGATTTAGAAGAGAGCTTCAAACAGATTTACCATCACTTAAGTTACAGCTAAGTTTGAAGCTTATGGTACTATTAAGTATGTTCACAGTAATGTTGTGGAAGATCGCCGAGACCAGCGACATTTCCTAGGTAAGAAAAGACAATAAGAATTAAAGAAATTCTGCGAGGAAGCGGATCATGAAACAGTAATTTCAACCATCGTATTTGGAAGTGAGGTCATACGTAAAGTATCATTTTAAGAATAATCCATTCTCACAGTGAAGCTAACGCGAAAAATGCAACTTTACAGGTGATTATTTTTTACTTGACGAAGTGTCCAGAAGATACAGAGTTTCCAAGAGAGAATGTTCGAAGTGATGAGGCTACATTTAAAAACAGGCATTGGCCAAAAAAAAATTATTCATTTCTGTAGATTAAGTTTTTGAAAATAAACCATGCGTTTATAAACTTTATGATCTTTCAAAGCGTATACGATATTTTTAGGTTATTCTATATACAGTAACAATTAAATGCTGGATATTATAATTTACGTGCTATCAAAAATGCCAAATGTTGATTCCACTCACTATTTGCTGTCTTGATCAATGTTCGGAATAATTTTAGTCCCATTAATACCAGGAAACTTAATTAAATAAATTTTTTTACAAGATGTTGTCAAGAAAATCTTACGAAATTCTCAGTAAAATTCTATATCATCTTCACAATCCAAATTGAGCTAATGAATGTTTTCCCTTTGGATGAATCCTTTCGAAAAAATCGACAAATGTAAAAACATTACCTATCAATGCGATTTATTGTTTCATAATTTTCAAGAGTTAAACTGAATTTTGGCTTACTGTCTTAATGTTACACACGAAAAAGTAAATAAAATAAGTTAAAAAATTGGCATTTCATATGACATGTTTTATACGTTGAAATAAATTTGTGTTAATTAGTTATGTTTATTTATTTTATTAACCTACATTTTACGTATTTATAATGTTTTAATATTTAATTATTTATTTATTAAATTCATTTTAAGTGGGAATTTATGTTCTGTGATTTTACTCTTAAGTGAATATCACTCCACGGTAATTAAATTGAAAAGAACTGTACTAATTAACGAGCTTCATAGAATAGCGGTTCTCAACAGTTTTTGATGTGAACTTAATCTTAATATCTTTTTTACCTGTGACGTTGTTTACTATGTATAAACAAAAATGAGTCACTTACTTGTTTACATAAAATCTTGCAAAAACTGAAATTCTTTTATTCAGCACCCTTTCAGAATAGAATATTTTACAGAAAAGGTATAGGAGGAAGAAGAATAAGATTCATAGACTTGTGGATTCCTCAAGCCTAAATATGATTTTTATTTCTCTACTGAAACAGCAATAAAAATGAATATTTTATGAAACTATTGGAGGAGAAGCACTAAAACTCAAGTAAAATAAATGCAGAAGAATGCCTTTATTCCGCAGAGATTTCTGATTTTACCAACCAAAAAGAGGTGATGAATGAAAGTTTATTGGAAAAATGTAAAAAGATAAGTAATAAAATGCAGATGATTTCAATTCCTTGCACATATACACACTTTTTCAAAGTAAAAACGGGGGGATGAATTTAAATTTACTAAATAAGTTGAAGAATAACTATAACATACTTAATATTTTGATAAAATACTTGTTGAACACCAAACAATATCATTGATTCCGAGAATATAAATCCTGTTGGTCAGAGGATAAGGTTTTAGTTACCCATAAGGAGGGGGAAATAATAAAATGTAAAAAGCCCATTTTATCATATTTCATTATTTTACTTTTCGTAGACAGTAATTATTTCAAATAATTATTCCTCAAAATTGATCAAATGTAAGCCCCTAATCACTTAAGCGACGATATATGTTAAGAAATATTTTAATGTATAAAATATTCATTGAGTTTCTTTCGACAAATAAAGCAAATGCTTCAGTAATGACGTCCAAGCTAAAGCTTGTTGGGAATAATGACTTGCAAGTTAAATGGGTGTCACTGGGTTCACAGGCGATATGCAGTAACGTTCAGGATAAAATTATTAAGTTAACATTTTAAGTTTTTCATCCCTAGCTCGAGAAAGTATGCTAACTTAATTAATTGTAAATGAGTAAAATGAGTGTAATTTAGAGAGCAGTTACCAAGTACTATTGTTGTTTGGCACGTTATCAAACGGCAAGAGCTTGTCGAATGATGGAGACTGGTCTAAGAAATATGGCCGACTTGAGCAGCATGTGAACTTCAGCTACTAATTTTTTTCTACTCTATAAAGGCCTATATGCATTAAGCATTCTCTTGGCGTATAAATATGTATGCGTGCCCCCTTCCAGAAAAATAGTCTACTGCTGTATCCAGTCGTTTACTGGCTGTATCATATAAGAAGATAGGAAACAGAATTTAGATGAATTTTGAGTTGTTATCATAAGCAGGTACTAACCTGCTGTTACCGTTTGCGTTTAATAAAGGTAAAATATTTTAGCTTGCAGCAATTTATGTGCTGTGATAACTGAAAACATTTGGCTGTATTAAGATTTGGGGTAACGTCAATTCGTTCAGCAGACTAGATAAAGCTAGAGTACAGAGTTTACAGGCTGTATCTTTGAAATTGAATGCAAAACTGACTGAACTGTTTTTGCAGAATTTGCTTTGAAATAGCTTACGTCTACTAAAACACTGCAGTAATTCCAAATTTCAATAAATTCAGAAAATCATTAAAACGTTGCTTAAAAAAAGTAAAAATCCACTTCTTTACTACTTTACTTCTTTACTAGAATTACAATAATCCCATTTAGTTTCCACACTTGATTGATTCTTCTTGTCGAAGGACTTTTAATTACCTTTATGGGTAGTATGAAGAGGCTATGAAAAAGATTTACTTACAAAGGCTCCTGGTTGCTAATTACAAAAACACATTATTTCGGTTCGTTAATAATCAAAAAAGAATTAAAGACGAGTGGGTTTTAAAAAATGCTACTTACTGAAAAATAAACAAACGTTTAACAACAAGCCTATTAAAGTGAGCTGAGCACAATAATTTACCAATTATTTATTCAGAAAAAGTAATACATGCATTTTAGCGCTCCTTTTTTTAATGCACTCCTTTTTTTACAAAATTGAAGGGTTTTGTTTGAATTCTTAAAAGTACAGAAAGGCTTAACTAGAATAAAAATTCAAGTGGCTTCCAATTACAGAAAAAAATTTCGGAAGAATAACGAAATGATAGCAGTTGTTATAGCATAAAAATGTACACATCAAGTCAATCGCATTCGAGTTTTTGTTTATCGGTCCTCTTTATTCTTTGCACTGAAACTATTGGAACAAAATATGATTTTCTTATTGTTTATGTTAATTATTTCGCCAAACTGAACTAAATCCTATCAGATAAAACCAATGCTAAAGTTATAAAAGAAGATTTTGGTTTGGTATACATTCACAAAGAATATCGGGAAGTACAACGCATTTCGTCGGGAAGTACAACGCATTTTATAAAACTCATCACTTCGACTAACTCAGATCGATTGGTATTTATTAAGACTTATTAAGTCTGGAGGTTAAATCAGGTTAATTGACGTGGTACAGCACTCGAGGGTATCTTCTTCCAAAAAATATCTTCGAGGAAATCTTTCTAAAGGCTATTGACACAAATTCAGGTAACACGTAGACAAAAACATTAAAATCCATGAAGTCAAATTTAATCAGTTGCCGAGAACTGAAACAACATAATTAACTGGCATTCAGTATATTAAGTGGATTATTAAAATTACCAAATACCAAATATCGAAAAAAGATTTTATGGCAGTACAGTACAGCGAAACAAAACTTTGCGATAACCACAGATTAAGCTGCGTGTTAATTTGGACTTAAAACTCTTAAATCTATTATTTACACTATAATTTGAGATGACTCTATTTCAATTTATTAGAAACATCATTAAGTGATAATAAAAAAAAGTATCATGATAATTGCCAGTAAATTATAATAAATAAAGTCTTCATTCTTTCTCAAATTAATTTTTTTCATTTTTCTTTCAAATGCATTTTTAATATCAAATCGCCATTTCTTGCTTAAGTTTCTTGTTTCACTTATTGATTAAAAAGACATTCAATTTATTAAACCTTGCTCTTTTCACATCTTGATTAAAATTCTTGTAATATCAAGTTTGCAGGCATAGTTTGCGTGATCATAGCAACAAAATAGGTACAGAATATGTCCTCAGTTACCTACCTATAAGGAAAAAGATTGCGCTTTTATATCCTTCTTCGTGATTACGTAATTTTATAGCATTGCTGTTTAAACGCTCGCATGTTACATTCTTCGAATAAATAATGGCTATATGCCATTTTAGATCATATATGACAGCTAGACTGAACATTTAATGTAATTCTTACGAGTTTATATGTTTGCTCCATCGATTTATAAAGGAAAAATTCTTAAACTTCATTGCATGTAGGCCATTTTCAAGGAGATACGTCATTTTCCCTTTATATGTTACAGTAAGTATGCTACATGGAAGTATTCTGAAAATAGTATGCAATATTTATCATAAACAACTGGGTCGCAGATCACTGGCCTCCATTTTTCACTCCGCCAGTATCCCCCATCAGCATCCCCAGTATCTGAGTGGTGTTATGACGTATCTTAGTACAGTATCTGAGTGGGGTCCACTGAACACTCACAAAATTCGTCCCACATTCGTATCCCGGGGAACAGGTAGGTTGCACGAGTTTTCCTCGTCTGTTTCCTGGCTTCCTTTAAAAAGTCTTCCACGAACACATCTTTTAGACAGATAGTCCTAAAATAGTTATTACATAATCACTTAATCTTAAGTTATTATCGTAAGTTATTACATAATCCATTAAAATTCTGCTATTCATCGCTGTTGCTTCTTTACTATGAATATATAAGAACTATTTAAATAAAAGTTTGTTCATGACATCATAACTACATTTATTATTATGCTACAAAATTTTGAAAATCTGGAATTCTGGAAAAAAAAAGTATCAAAATTTTGGAAAAAGGTTTCAAAGTACTGCGAGCTCTGGAAACTAATACAAGCAATAAAACTGAAGTGTTAGTGGATTGAAACAACATTTCTATCTCAAAATCATTTGCATATTAAACGTTAATATTACTTTCCATACTGAACTAACTACCTGAAGATAAAATTTCGTAAAACATGGTGTGAAGAACAATGGTGTGAATTCTAATTTTAAGTCTAATTTTGTCGAGTTACAAGGAAAAAATAACAAGTTATAATATAAAAGAAAAAAATTAGAATAAACATGCTTAATGAAATTTCCATATAAGCTGCACAAAATAAACTTATCCAAAAGGTTAAGGCAATACACTCCTCTTCTAATACCGCATAGCCAAAATGAAAACAAATAAGTTATTAAGGAAACAAGAATGATTAAAGCCACTCCTTGTGAGAAAGTAAATATGAATAGCCATTGATTTCTACAATAATAAGAATAATTTTGAACCGAAAATAAAAGGTTGCCAGGAACAAATGATCTGCATATTAGAGGCTTAAACTGTCAAACGAAACAGCTGCTTATGATGATGTCCTCTTCCTTGTTCTTTCGATGACTTCAAACTAGGAACACTCCCACAGTCTTTGCATTAATGTCTGCACTGGCCTTTATTCAAGGTTCATTGAATTCAATTTGAAGCCATAATTGACTAGAAAAATATTTTTATCTTGTTGTAATAGTTTCTAAGCATGCGCTAGTCAGAATCGTGGACACACATTTTAAATAGTGATATGCAAAAGATACTTTAGACACGTTTTGGAAGATTTCATCTAAAAATAGTTAAGGAAAACGGACTAGAGCATTTACCTAGCAGTTTAAGGCAAAATAGTCGAAAATAAGTTTGAAGAGGATTACTAATAGGTTTCAGATAGGAAATCTAAATGGAAGGTATTGGGCATACCAATAAAAATGTCAAATAATTCCCTTTTAAGTCCAAAAAATATTCACTATGTCTGAATTACTTATTATATCACATTATAATTCAATATGTCTCAATTAATTATTTTACAAACTAACGTATTCGATATATGAGCATTATATTTGAAAAAAAGCGGCATATTATTTTAGCTGATTACTGCTGCCTGATTGGCAACCTTGTTAATAACTTCCATAGTGAAAAGTAAAAAACTCTTCGAACATATGCAGTTTTGCTTTAATTTTAGTTGCAATGAGAAGAAAAAAGCCGCAGTAGACGTGTCGGTGGCTTTACCTAAGGATGAGTTAAATAAAGACCAGCCAGCCAGCTTTAAGAATATCCAGTTTTACTTACTTCGTCATAAGAATGTATGTAAATCCTCTTTAATTTTCAGGCAGTTAACAGGCGAGGATCTAATGATTCCCTTGAGAAGAAAGTTTGTAGAGTCTACGTGTTCTTTTAGGGGGCATACAATGTTGACTCTAAGTTGAAGACGAAGTAGCGAATTCTCGCTATGTCTTTAAGAATAATTACTGCAGGTTCAAATAACCTTTTTATTTAAACTAAATTAAAACAGATGCACGCACTTTGTGCTCACAAATCACCACCCCTTGTGGCTATGTAAATAAACAGAAATTAAGAATGTAACAAATCGCTAGTAAATTAAGATATCTAATGACGGGCTCCTTCGCCTAACTAACGCTAAATCGGTTGCATACAGCAAAGCCGATCCTAGAAATATCAGTCTAATTCTGAAAGGTGTCTAACAACAGCTAGAAAGCTAATTTTCAAACGCGAAGCATAAACTCGGAACTAAGTCCGCTACTAATCTATTCGAATTCTTGAAACGCAGCTTAAATACTGCTTCTGAAACAGGTTTAGAATTTGCCTCTACGTCATAACAAATTTACATTCCGGTAGGAAACTGAAACCAGGAGGGAAAAGGAAGGAAAACAAAAAATAATTGGTTAGAATAAAATAATGACCTTATATGTTAATAGGAGGAAACCTTTCATAGTAATAGCTACCATTAAAATCTGAATTGTCCAACGTCCTATTCAAAACGAAATATAGAAATGCTGGAAAAGAAATACATAACCGACATCCGCAATTTTAAGTTTCTTTTTGCTTTAAATCTTATCAGTTCAGTATGTAGGATCATTACGTTTTTGGTAAAAAGAAAAATATGTAGTGCCTCTCACTGAGATTCGAACACCACACCTCCCGACTGCTAGCCGGACGTATTATATTAATCATATTATAACGTGAACGCATGCGGTACGTAAGGAGAAAATACCCCACAAGTAAAGCAAAAGAATGCTACCTTTTTACTGTATTTTATTTTATTATTATTTATTTATTTACAGCCAACTACTTCTGATTAACTGGGTTGCGGATTAATTGAGCTTTATCTAAAAAAACGTTAATTTTGTTTACTGAGGGAATTGATGAGGAATTTGTTTATTGATGGGAAAATTATTATCTTCAATCAAATGAAGAAAGTTTTCATGGGAAATATAAAAATGAGATGAAAATGCATAGGATACCAAAAAGCGACAGCAAGTCATGCCGTAAGACTTTGGTTGCACCCACAACAATATGTAATTTAACTGCACATAACCTGGAATATAAAAATATTGTTAAATCATTCATTAAAAATAAGTTACTAAATCATAAAAATAATTTAAGAATACAGACATTAATCCTCCGTTTCCCTTTAACTCCTACAGGAATATAAGGGGAATATGAACAAAGTCGCTGTCCTTTCTGCCTTTGAAGTGTGTTTTTCTTTTTTTTTTTTCCGGGGCTGGGGAGGAATGCTGATTTAATTTATATAGCCAATAAACTTATTCCCCTAATTAATCTGCTTGAAAATACAGGTAAATCTTTAGCAGTATTTTTCTGTTATTTATAACATGAGTTATTCATCTTTCCTTCATTTTTAACTACTGCCAGATTAACTGTAATTTTATGTTAACCAAGGACGTCGTCTCTGGTATTACCGCGGTTAATTGAGAGGTCACTGAATTTTAATAAAGCAAAAAAGTAACATAACCGCATTTTTATTTTTAAATTAATTTTTATTTCATTTCATTTATTTTTATTTATCGTAGGAGAATACTCAGAAAGTATAAAAACTCACGCTACGTATTCTTATTATACAGAGCCTAAAGCTAATCTCGAAAGGTCTTAATTACTTAGCAAATAACTGAGTAACCACTACAATTTTACAAAAACAATACTTAACTACATACATTCCGGCTTTTACCAGGCAGTCTTTATATAAATTCTTTAATGAAAGTAAAACAATCAAAGCATCCGCAATCAAAGTAATTAATTTTACATCGCTAACAGCGATGTCTAAAATCATTTTTCAATCTTTCAGAAGATTTGAATTATTAATACAGGCACCCAAACAATTTCGGGCTATCATTTTGATTTTAATATCTCTTTGAAGTCTTATCATTCTTCGCGTAGAAGAGATTTTGATCTACGACGGTTCGCAGAAAAGATTCGCCAGGTAATGATCTCTCAGCTGGAGAAAAGGATTCTATACAAGAGATCTTACAAATCGTTTGTCTTGCTAATGGATTGCAAAATTAAAAGATGCGATATAGGCGGAGCCTCTCCAAAAACCAATGATAAAAGGGATGAAAATAATCGTTATCGTTCCAGCTCTGCCGAACCAATCTGTGGTTTTTACTACTACAAAACTTTAATTAATGGCGCCAAAGCAAGCCAACTTTCCATCATTTTTCGTTTTCATAAGTTATCTCTCGTTTTCTCTTTTCTTCCAAAAATTATTTTTCTTTTATTTTCAGCCTTTTATCTTAATTTAGAATTTTGCTTTTGACATTTTCATCGATTAGTTTTCCTTTCGCCCGTCAAGCAGAAGATCAGTAATAGTCATCTACTTAGTTTAATTACATCCGAAAGTTAAGAATAGAATTAAAATACTCCCGAATAAAAAAAGAAACTCTTCAAGTTGATACTTATTTAGAAATTTTTAAACTGACACAATGTGGAAAGGGCTTTATCCAAGAACGGAGTTTAATTTGAAGCGGAGATGATCACTTTCTTGAAGAAAGAAAAATAAAGTTAAGCGAATCCTTTCTTCCAAGTGTTCTAATTTCGAAAATTTCTTATCTCTCGAATATAATAAGACAATAAAAAAGCGAATCAATTAGCTTAATATTATTAACCACAGTTTATTTATTTTTAACTTTTCTACAAAATACAATATTACTGAATAGAAACCGCAATAAATGCTTTGGGAAACTATTTCTTTTTGAAAAGGTTTTTAGAAGCATAGTTTGTTCGCTTTGAAAGCAACGTGAACACTTTTTTTGCACTGTAATTCTCTGCGTGTTATGTATGTGTGTGTGCATATGTCGTTTCAGGTGAGCTTCACTGTATTGAACAAGGTGTACCTGCAGTGACAACAAAACTTCCTTCATTTTACTTGCATCCAACCGATGATGTTTCGATGATATTCATTATTTTACTTGATTCATTATTCGTTTGATGGCTAATAGATTATTTGACAGTAATTTTTATTTTTTCAATTTTCATTTATTTTAAAAAATTGAATTTTTAAGTAATTTTACATTCTCTTCGTTTTATACACATGGCTCGATATTTGTAACTTAATGCATTTGTCGGGAATGGCCGACCCCATTATCTTATCAACAAAAGAGTTGTCCATGTTGCATCACATATATTATAAACGGGACTGACCTATATTATAAACGCGAAAAGGGTGGAGGGAAGGACGCATACAACAACCATGCTTCACGCGAGATTTGAGTGCTGGAGCTTGGTCAGTCGGTCTCTATGAACCGATAAGCCTTCCAGGGCGACTCTAAAAAAATCCAAATACTGGACGCTGTTTTGAGCTGATTTTCATTCGGGGTGTTAGTCACACGGAGCTTACATTCCAACTTGCCAGAAGTTTTTAAGGCTATGGGTGAACTAGGTCAGTTTATTCTGTGGATGTTCTGTGCTAGAATAGCGATACGTGTTCCTTTTTGAATTCATCCGCACAGATAACTCTGCAATAACAGTGCATTCCGGAGGATCCATACTTACGTTCTGCTTCAGATCTTGATGTGCAAGTTAGCGATGCATAACGATATTAGGTTTTCAAAGTAGGTATATATATATAT
>KK118539.1:236403-256481 GCA_000611955.2 Stegodyphus mimosarum
TTTATATTTATATACATATATATATATATTTGGTTCCAGAGGCCACACGCTCTGTAAAGCCTGGGGATATTTGCAATGCTAGCCCCCTTTTCACAATCACGTTTAAAGGCAAATATCTAGAAACTGTAAAATACTGATAATCTAGCAACAATCTTGCTTTTTACGTGCTATTGTATGCTGCAAGGGCTTAAAAGCGCACCGAACAACTTTCTTCAAAAGACGAGCACATGAAGATGTTGAGGGGAACTCAGGTACTACTTCTTTTGATGAAACAAATTCATACCTCAGTCTGTAAGCCTGTAAAGCACAATGCATTACTTTCCAATACCATAAACTGAAGGAATCTACATCGTATTTACCATTTCACAGCAGGTGTATGGAGTACTGACTTGGCAAATTGGAACACGTGTTGCATTATTTAGTTAATGTGGGGAAACCATGAAAGCCAGCGCTGAAGAATTATTTCGAAGTATTTCATTTGCACACAAATTTCATAGTTTTAAAGCTTGAGTTTTAACTGCTGAGACTGCGACTTTATGCTCCTTTTCTCAGTTTGTAAAGGTATCTAGGCTTTCCTGAACTCTGCTCTGAAGGCTGAGACTGCCAACCGCTATAAAAAAAGGAACTAGCGAAAGCAATTAATTGCCTTTGTGTGCTTTGATTCGTCACAGAGTAGAATAGCTGCAAAGCACCTTCGGGAGCTGTCCTTTGTCACTATAATACCTTTTAGTGTTACTTTGCATACCTCTAAATGATTACGAATGAAGCCAATGAATATGTTTTGGTAATCTATTGAGACTGTGACAAACTGTAACGGCAAATGAATCATTAGGAAAACAACCAGCTGGTTATTATTAGAGACTTCCTGTTTCGGACTAACTTAAAGAAACTCATTTTTAGAGCCAGGGTGTAAGCGATCGGCCAGGGAGAATGTCCTGAAGGCTAATGGGTCTTTATCCCCTAATGCTTTTATGATGCCGACTTGTTCACGGCTATTCGCTGTTCTTTTGTGAGAAGAGACGAAGAGTAACAATTTACGCTCTTCATCCATTATTTAATCACGAAGGAATTTGTTATTGAGTTTTAAATAAATTTAAAAAGACAATCGTGTCTTGCTATTTTTCCATAAAAGCTCGGAAACGTTACAAGACCAAGCTATGAATCTAAGAGCAAGATGTCTGGCTACCACTGTGAATTGACGAATATCGATTAATACCAGTGGTAGTCAGCTCTTTTATTTTCTGCCAAGGCAGAGCATGAGACGTAGCATTGCATTTTCGGCTATTCGCTTGTGCAGCATGTTCGAAAGCCATACTACTTTGGATGAACTGTGCCAGTTCAATCGAGACAGTAATTCAGATTGATCCAATTGAAAGCACGCAGAAGGCATATTGGCCGATATGCTGAGGGTATAGATGGGTCGTTGCCGTTCATTAGAGAAAAGGCAGCTATTTCTGCTATTTTGGCGCAGATAAAAATTGGCTTAGTCTTCAGCAAGTAGATGGGATTACGTACATGTAATTTTAAGTATTCCATTTCATCTGAAGCTGATACTTTTCTTTGCTGCCAGTACATGGATTGAATTCTCAATCTTGGATGTAAATAGGAGTGTCTCAGAATCTAGTTTGTGTTGTCATTTGTTGACACGAACGCATTTCTTGCTTATTTTTGTCTAACCGAGGTCCAAAATAACAATGACAATTTCAGCGCTGGATTAGGCGGTTGGTAACAAAGAAAGAAGTAGGTCAGGAAGACCTTGCAGCACATTGTTTTAAACGCTGTTCCATGCATGTTAGTAATACGGTAGCAGAACTGAGAACAGAAGACTAATTTAGTGGTTTTTATGTTGCGTCTATACTGTGCATTAGATCGACGTATGCCACTAGATGAGAGTTCCTCAGATTTTCATCTGTCGTCGCTTGTGCTTTGTGCCTGTGAGATCTGCCATGGCTGTGCTCTACGGTGAAAGCCGTGGACCAGCAGGTAATGCATTCAACTGGAATCAATAGTTTATAATTATTTAGATACTCAGAAATGTTGTTAGAATAAAAAGTGCTATTCTAAATCATGTATTTATATGAATTAGTCTATTTTATGTTAAATCTGAAGACAACGAAGACTCTTCCCTCTTAATTCTAAAATCAAAGATACATTTACAATGTAAAAGAATTATGCAACCCATTATGAAACTTTAAAAGATAAAGAACACGAAAATGTGTTTTTAAATCATTAAACATAATTTTTCCCCTTACTTGAATTTTAAGTATTCTAATTTTCCCCTTCTCAGTGAAAAGTCTCAGTAAATTGCATTTTATCAAAGCTATTAATCTCGACAACTTTATTTGTTTGTTTATTTTTTCTATTTTTCTCACACACAAAAAAAGTTTAAAAAATTACATGGAGTTTCCGCCACGTTGTTCTTGGTATATTTTTAAATCTGAAAGTTGCAATCTTATGCCGAATAATAAATAATAAAAAAAACTACAAAACAAGTCTATTCGTTGTAAATCCATAGATAAACTTTAGTGAGTATCCTGCATTCTTAAACTACCCCAATTTTCCAATCTCTTCCAGCCACAAATTAAATGCCTCGAACGTAAATAATTAATCACTGCGTTAGATTTAATTAAATTTCAGCCGCATTATTTTAAAATAAAAATGCATTCATTAAATACCAGTTTGTTTAAAATTCAATCACTACAAATTGCAACATTTAATCTAGTTCAAATACAGCTTTCTCTATGATGTAAATATGTGTTATAAATTAGGAATTGGGCATTAAAGATTAATTTAACCGATTAACATGTTTCTTTGCAGTGAAGAACAATATAGTAGCAATGTAGGATACTTAGTACTATTACTTTAGGTATTTAGGTACGTTTTTACTAAATATCGGTATTTAAAAGAAAAATATATGCTTCAAAATGTAATTTGATATAAATTTTTTTGCAATCGGAGATGATTTCAATTAGTTTAATAGAATTTTCTCTCAGGTTTCGACGCATTACCATTTCCTTCATTTTGTGTTCTTATTAACCTTTTACTAAGTTTACCAAAACTGTAATCGATAATAGATAAAAAAGTATATGAATAACAATTCAGCATACAAAATTTAAATGAACATATTGCAGAAATGAGAATTCACTCCAAATAGCCAATATCATGCATGAGAAATGCACAGGTCCATACATCAGAATCACGAACATGGTGTAAAAAAAGAACATGGAAGGAGGAGCGCGATTAAATATCTTTATTGAAATAGAACGCTACTTTTATTGTTCCATCTAGAAGAACTGCGGTTTTTGCTTATCTTCTTCATTTAATCATCTTGGCCAAGAGGAAGATGGAATGCCTGTCGTTGGCCAAGGACTTGGGTAAATTGTGGGTGACATTACTACTTTTTGTCCAGCTCCCCTCCAACTTCGTGAACAATATTGAGTATGGAATACAAGATAGATACTTACACCTCTTTTTCTACCACTAAGCTCTCGAAAGGACATTCTGGTCGGTAAATTTTAAGTGCCCCCTTCCGCAAAGTTACTAATTATACAACAGTGCGCTAACAACCATGACCACGAGAACAGCATTCACATAAGCAACGAAGTGGGACAAGGGGATGCATTGCTATAAATGGAATACCAAAAAACACTTTTTTTTCGAAATCATATGAAATTAAACATAAGACTAAATTCAAATGGGATAAGTATAATGAAGACAAATGCATTTACAGCACATTATTAACTTTTTCTTATTCTACTTAAATTGCACGTGTTCTTTAAGTGAGACTTTTCATTATCACAAATGGTCTATTCTTGCGCATGAATATATAGACTCTTTTACACAGCAACATAATTTTCAAAGTGCTTTACTCTGAACGCTAAAGAAACTTCACTATTCACAGTGACACCAGCACCCAAGCTGTTCTGTCGATCACCTAAAGAAAGAAAGCAGAAACTTACATTCGCATTTACTTATACAAATCTGATGAGGCCACCGGAATTATTCGAGACTTCATTTTGTACTCTTATTAAGTATATGTGCTCATAGATATGCATATAGATATATCTATGTACACATACAGAAATATCTGTATCCATAAAAAATAATCTATATCCATTTTTATATTGTCGTGCAATTGTCCTTTTCAGCTCTCCGTTTTCATCATCCAAAATTACGAAATCTTTTCAAATACTCTGTTACCCAACACAGCATTTCCACCAGGGTATAATAAAATGTGCTAACAGATACATGAATGGAAATAATTTTCTCATTTCTAAAGAATTTCAGTAAAATGGCAATGCATTTTTAAATTTACAGTTCGCTTCTTCAATCGTCTGCAAATTAAAAAAAAAGGTCAATGTAATGTTAAAATAGTTAGCAAATAAATATTCTATATTGAAAGAAGTATTTTTCAAAATTATGAGACTTTATAGACTGATATTTTGAAACAGCATCTACAGAAAATGATGAAATTATAATTTTAGGAAAGAAAGTAACGAAATTATACTACTTAAAAGAAATTAAAAAAATCATATTACTTATATTTTTTACTGTGATAATATTGTACTGCCTGTTGGAAGAAAACTGCCCATTCTTTTTTATGAACCTTACGATAATAACTAGAATACCCTCGGATAAAAAAATGAAATTACGATTATTTCTTACAAAACAAAAACCAAGCAAAAAGAAGACTAAAAAATTTTTAATTAATGAATTTTTACCGATTAAACTACTAGAACTACATTTATTTCTTATATGTGAAGAAAAACAGGATTTTGTAGCCAGACGAAGTTGCTTGTATGTCAGGATGTTAGAGAAGGCAGGGAACGTTTCGGAACGTTGGAAAACATAGAAATTGAGTTTTCTGAAGTAAAACATTCTTATTTAGGAATTTATCAGCCTGACAATGCATAATTCAAAATAGATAAACATGACGACAGCCCATCCCCCCCAAAAAAGCTATTGACATGCTATTTGAAAGACAAAAATTAATAACAATACCTATAAAGTAGGCATTTTGTAAACACTGAAACAGAGTGATGGACATAAACAAGTCAATTATATTTGAAAAATTTCAAATTCAAAAGACATCTGAAACAGAATAGTTCATAAAAATGTCCAAAAACCCTTAGAAAAAAGTAATTAATTAATGAATAAATTTATGAATGATCATTCTCTAATAAAACTCGAATCCTATTCAAAATCTATCCTGTCAAATGAATAACCTGAATAATTTGTATTATTTTAAAAGTCACTTCCTTGTAATAGCGGTTACAGTGTAAGCCTTCGGCAACATTTGAAACCTGAAAGATTAAGCTTGCCAACTTGCCAATTGTTCCGAATAAAAGCAATGGCTACTTTAACAAGCAAGTCCTTTTTTTTATTCTTACTTGATTTTGGTGTATTTGATTACGGTAAAGCTCCCGAAGGCTATCTGTTTAGGGGAATGGATGCCTTTGTGAAGGACTTTCTAAGCGAAACTGGCTCGTATACACGTTACACATGAGGAAAAACACGAAAACGCCCATGCAGGCAACTACCTGTGTAGCGATTTTACTTCTCGGCCGCTGATGGGCTGATTCTCGTATGAAGTTTTACACGTTTATCTTTTAATTTTAAATGAGACTTTAGTCAGTCCACGTGTAATTCACCAAAAGCCTCGCTATTCTAACAATAGCGAATTTCTAACAATAGTTTTATATTCTAACAATAGTTTTATTTGCTGGGCTCAACTGTAAATTCTCTTTCGACTAAGATAATTTTATTGCCCTGCGAACAAGCTAAACTACCCTCGAAAAGACACTGAAAATGCAATTTACTTTTCAGAAATCATATCCAGTCAGTTGGAAGTTTTGTTTACCTATGCATCCTTCAAAAACCTATTGGATATTCAATGAAGGATTGTTTAACATGAAAATTTCAGTACATGTAAGGTGTTCATTCCTCTTTATATGGATCGTCTATTCATTCCATTAAAGGTCTTTATTTTTATATTCGAAAGTGATTGTATATTTGGCAAATAAAAAGTAGCTCCATTCAAATCTCCAGTCTCCAGCCTTTACGGAAAGCTCCTGTATCCAGTCTTTGTAGAGAACTCCAGTCTTTATGGAAAACAGTTCCAGTTTCAAAGAAACTCGTAATGTAAATTTTCCTTTAGACAAATAAATTTGAAACATTGCAAGTGGAAATGAAATTCTTTGTTTTTTAAGCAGAAAACGAATCTTATAAGTCTGTCTAGTTCTACCACCGCAAATTCATCTTCGAGTGCATCTGAATTCCGTTCGCTGCTTGTCCTAATCTGCCACCAAATTATTATTCTTATGGCTGCCGCCAGCCATTTCAGACTGAAACGGTCGCTTTATTTAATTAAAATTCTTAATGAGCGCAAACATAAGCTGCTTAGCCGAAAAAGATTATTCAGAGCTATCTTTTATTGAGAGTGTTTACTTTTTCCCCCCTTTTCCATCTTGGGTAAAAATTCTTAATTATTTTGAGTTTGATTGAGACCGGGGAAAACGTGGGCGACTGCTGTACAGTCTAAGAAGAGATTCTAATTGAATTGCCGCGCAATTATCGCTTTTGCAGTATGGATAATTGAAAGGATATTGCGGTGGAGGGGGCACGAGAAATGAATATTTTAATCTTACTTTTCTTGGGTTCCTCTCGAAACTGACCGATTTGGGGATTATATTTTTCGAAAACTAGTAAGAATTGGATGATACCTTTCTTTCACTGACTTCTTTAAACATATAGGCAAAGGAATTAGATGGACTTTCATTATTCGTGATTTTTAATTGCTTTGGGTAGTGTAATATGGTAACTTTTAGTAGTGAAAACTAATAGTTTCACATTTTCTTAAAAATATTTGTTATAACTATAAATTTATTTAGAAGGCTTTTTGAAAAAGCTAGCAAAGTATAATCAAACAGAAAATTTTCATAACAAGAAACGACGTTAGAAGGATTTTCGAATATTTTTCATATTTTTCTGAATCTCGAATATTATTAGGTGAATTATATTGCATCTTATTACTGTTTGTTGCACACAAATTGTTTAGAAACAACGTGAAAAAAATCTGAATAAGAAGAAAGATCCGAGGAGAAAAAGATTTTTAAATACGTCTTTTTCGAGTGAATTCTTTTAATTCTATTTAATAATTCCATTTGCTTCTCTGAACTACGAAATAACATATTTGCAATTTCTTCAGTCTACTATAAGTACACACAATGTAAAAGTTTAATTCGATTAGTACAGATATTAACTAAAGGAGAGAATATATAATTATTATATGTAGCTAAACTATTCAAGAGCTTTATTTCAAACTAAAAAAATATCTTTTTGCTTTTGCATGTTACCTTTATTTATTTTTTGCATGTTACCTTTATTCATTTAATAGTAACTGATTAGTTAACACTTACAATATTAATAATAAAACAATTTTTCTTTGTTAAATCAATTCAAGCACATGTAACAAATCCTTGGTTTACATCAGAAACGTTATAACCGTCATTCTTTATAAAAATTATATAACCTGCATAAGTATTAAAGTTTTCGAAATAGCTAACTAAATCTTAATTCAGATGCAACTTCAGATGCCTTAGAAAATTTTAAAATTAGTATTCTTTTCAAACGTATCCAATTATGATTATAAACATACTTACACAAAATTTAATATTGTGATCATAAAATTCGGTTGGTTAAGATTAATTACTTAAATGCGGCAAAGCACACGAGGTTATCTGCTTGAGGGTTGCCATCGGCCAGGACTTCCTAAGGAAAATTGGTTCATATTCACTTATAACTTGGGAAAAACCGCGAAATCCAACCACTCAACCAGCTTGCTCGGCAGGGTTCAAATCCGGAACAACTTTCAGCAGTCTTTAACCGGTCGCCCTCAAGTGAGGCCTTAAATAAAATCTGGATATCCTGAAATTACATTAGTTTTACTGTGTTGGGAAAATATAGTCTGAACACATTTCTACAACTGAACTTCTATTATGAGTTGCTGGTGATTAAAGAGCAACTGCAAGTAAGAATATAAATATTTTCATCGTTCAATCATTATATCTGTTTTCAGTGCTTCAGAAGATATACGTTACGTTACAAATACGTTAACAAGTTAGCAAAAGTGAAAAGGAGAAATAAATCCATTTTAAGCAGCAATATAAACAGAAGAAGTAAGTTCTTTTTTTACGAAGAGTTTTTTTTTAGTTCGAGCTGAGTTTTATTCCAGGCGAACGGACTTAACTGCACGAGAGTTTTCGTCGTTCTCCCCATGTGTAACATGGATAGGAGCCAGTTTTCTTAGAAAGTCTCACACGACAGCATCCCTCCCTTCAGACAGATAGACCTAGCGCTCTTCGTCATAATCCAATAAACACGCATTTCCCCATTTCATTTGTAATTTTATTCACCTTGCTTTAATTTCTTTTAATTTTAAATCATTTCAACCCAACTCATTCCTGATCAGTGAGATTTTGGAGAATAACAAAACCCATCCGTTAACAGTTACAACATTAAAAGCCATATTTTACTCCAGCTCTGGCTATTTTGTTTTAATTCCATCGATAATATACGTATTAAGCATTACTGCGGTAACTCAAAAACCTTATTTACATTCATACCAATAATATTAAATTAATAATTTCGTCGTAACGGAATAAAGTAACGGCGATATTTTTTTTAATATTTACCAGAGAATCCCTAAAAATAGACGAGGAAATAATAAAAGGCTTTTGGAATTTTCATTTGTCGCTCATCAGAAAGAATACGAAAACCGAAACATAAATCGAGAAAACGAAATTCTTTACGTTTACAAATGTAGAAACTATTTCATACTGTTCAGAAACACCTCAACTTCACATACATGAGTTAGCATTCTGGAACTAAAGCCTTACGAGTGAATTGTATATTTATAAATAATAGAGAGTTCTAAAGTGCCATCTTGTGTGAAATAGGATTATTACGTTCACAGGATGAATAGATTTCCAAAAACGTTATTCTGAGCTAAATAATAAATGAAATATCTGACAGTTTTGCCTTTCCTATGGAAAGCGAAGCAATGAGAGTCCAGTATGTGTAACGTTTTGTAATATCTTGGGCTTTCTCCCGATAGTGCTATGGGTGCTTTCTTTCTTTTTATGTCTTCATTTTCTGTAGCCATTTTTTATTATTTTTCTTTTTCCCCCTTCTTTCCATGTTAGGTTTCTTTTACGTTCGATCTCTCAACAAAATTCCGCCTGCCTTATTTATTCGTTTGATTTATTTCAAAGGCTTTCTCTCTCGGCCTTCGCATTTCAGTCGCTTTTGCTTGTTTATTTGCTTGCTTGTGATCGTGCGTTTCGTTTGTCTTCCGCTCTGATGCACCACAAGCGACGCGAGACACGTTTTGCATTTTAAATGCACTGCGATGCCGAAAACCAATTTTATTGGCTTTTTAAATAATTGAAAATTTTCACCGTTGTTCTTAAGAGCGAGGGTTGGAAGTGGTGGAGACGCACTGAACAACAGAACGAACAGAAATAGAAACTAAAAAAGGAGAAGGACAAGAAATAACAAAGCAAAAGAAAAGAAATGAGATTGTAAAACATTTCAATGAACTGATTTTTCAATTTGCATTGATTACTTTTGCGAAATTGAAAGGAATCAATTTATTTGCTCTCCGAGAAGATGTACAATACCGATCTCATTTTCTCTGCCTTTGTTGCGACAATATGAAAAGCAAGACCCGTAAACGTACTCTTGTTAAGCAAAGTAGAGCGAACATTAAAAAAGGAACTTTAATATGAAATATTGACAACTGCATTGGTTACGAACAAGAAACGACTTCGTTCTTTATTCCGCGTTCTCCTTTGCATAAGCTTTCGGAACTTAGAAAGAACAGTTTTATGAAGCAGTTGTAAAAATGGAAAGTACACGAAGAACTTGAAAATAGAACACGAAGAACTTAGAAATTTACCTAAAAACACAAATTAACTGCCACAGTACGCTGAAAAATTTTTGAATGATTCTACGATTAATTGAAAATATATTATTAAATTTATATTAATTGAAAATGTATTAATTATTACATGTATAAACATTTTATCCTGAACTGACTCGAATATAAGATGACCCTACATTTTTGGAGCAATTTTGAAAAAAAAAAAGGTCGTGTAATATAAGATGGCCTAACAAACGTCAATTTAATCTGATGAAAATTTTTCACATAAACGATATAATTGATCTGCATGTTACATTTTGATTACTTACATTCTAAGTAACTATTATTTCTTTTAATGCAAAATTTAAGGCATAATTGCAGAGAAAATAACAGAAATGAACAGAATGGTAAGGTCAGCAACAGAAGTATTATCTTCTCCTCCTTTTTTTCTGAAGGAAAAGGGTAAACAGCGAAAGCCACACAAAAGAAAGAACTTCCCAAATCACATTTTTGAAATTGATTTATGATCTCAGAAATGGTTTTGTTAATGTTAATCAATTAAATCTTGTCTGAAGCTTCTAAATAACACAAACATAAAGTATTCAAATACTGAAACGTGAAATCGGTTAAGACAGCAAAAATGGGGAAAAGATTAAAATTTTCTTATACATCATTTATTGCTCCAAAAATAAAATAAATAAAATTCGAATTCATTTATAATATCCCATGGTTTAAGTTACTTTGTTTAACTATCGCAAACTCCAGTAGCATATTATGAGCGAATGTTGGCACTTTTACACATTATGTTTCAAAAAAGTACTGATCGTTATTTACAGTTAGTTTTTTTGGTGGAGACGTATTTTATTTTATACTAAAAAATCCTCTAAAAATTCCGCCAACCAGCTCATATTATCGAAGAAAGAAATTAACTATACTAGCAATTTTAAAGCAGTATAGGCATTTGTGGAACCAGTATAGTTAAACGGTCTTATATATAAAGATATAATAGTTTAGTCGAAAATTTTGAAGTCCATTTTCGGATGAATTATTATTTTTTAAAAAAACCTTTAGAATAGTTCATCAGCTTATTTTGAATATAGAAACGAAAAGTTTTCAAATGGGAAAGGGACAGTAATTGGGTCTGATATATCCCCCTCTTGATAACGTTACATCAGACCTAATTGAATTCCTTTTCTTTACTTACTTTTTTTCTTGTATTGCTATAAATATTTAGAACTCTTTTATTTTGAATTTCACATTTCTTTAATTTTCGTTTATATTTATTGGATATTTTGAAATATACTAGCATTGAAATTCACTCGTACTCACTTTGTGTAGTATGGATTCTAAATTTCTTATTTTTGTCTCTTTCTCTGTATACATATATATATAAAAGACCAAATTTGATCAAAGAAATTATATATATATATACGTATATGTTATATATATAAAATTTATTATTAGAAAAGGTTTTTTTATATCATCTCCAAGAAATATAAATTTATATATATATATAAACCGGCACTTCATTTTGGTTTTCAAAAGACCAATGGTACTAACATAAAAGGTATTCACGCCAATGTTGTTACATTTTCTTAGAAAGAGAAATGGATGACTTGATAAGTATATTCATACTGCCATTTTTCTTGACCATTTCTTTCTTAATCTTCGAAACGGCCCGCTCATTATGACATCAATGGCACAGAAAAAATCTGAATATATTTATGTTCAAATAAAGGCCATTATGCTTAAGAGAATGCCATTTGTTGTTCAATTCAAAAGTCCGATTTCACGACATCATTCAGCTTTCAAGTTTCTGACATTTGGTCAACAACTAACAAGTTGGTAAATGAAATCGAATAATCATTCCCTTTCCAGAGGTTGCGCAAATTATCTCCAAGACAAGTAACCCCCAATCCGCGAGGCCTGCATTAGAGAAGCGCGATAACAGTGGCGCCAATGGCTTGGCACATTCCAATGATTTATTTGGGGCAATATAGTTTGTTTGTTTTGCATCGATTACTTGAGCGATGGCCATCTCATTCTAATGCGGGAAGCCCTCCAAGTAACCATCTCATCCTCTCCATACTACCTCTGATGCAAACATTCAGAGGCTTTGCGAGAAGAGGCACATTCGAATTCTGCATCATTTGCATAGATTTCCGCTCATGGGTGCGATTTCAAGCGATTCCAAATCAAACGCCGCTCAACAAATTCCAGGCATTGAAACCAGCATTAAACTCTAACCTCCGACGCAATTACCGCGCCGAAGAACAAAATGAGCAAAACAAGAGAGCAGAGAGGGAAAGAAAACTTCGCAAAGAAAAACAGAATTAAAGTAGATAGGAAAACGCGCTGCAACATTTTTTCGTTCTGAAGAGTGGGTAGAGGGGTTGCGGTTAAATGAAAATGAGAAGCATAAATATTAATCAAAACTCTTTTCGCAAACACGCATTAATAAGAAGAGTAGGAAGTAATGGTAAATAAATGAAATAAAAGCGAATACAAAAACAGAGGGTGAGAAACAACGCATACATTAAAGATGATGGGACAAAACTTGGTCTGATAGTCGGGTAGGGGGGTAAGAAGGATGACTAGGAAAACAGAGGAGAAATCTCTCTTCTATTTAAGTGTCGGCCAATGCGAAACTATTTCGGTCTTCTAGTTGTTACATATGGAAAAGAAAGCTTGTAAGGGATGCAGCGGCATGTGAGAAGATGCCCAGTCAGTGCTATTTCTGCAGATTTAAATGAATTCGGAACCAAATGTCTAAAAACTTTAATTGGTTTAAGAACGATACAAAAAATGATAAAAAATCTGAAAACTAAAAATAATATAACGAACATCTGATTAAAAACAAGTACCTTTTTTATTTGTACTATAATATTGTATATTCATTTGTATGAATAATGTGTATGCATTTGTTCTTCAGATATATAAATTGTACATGATAGACCGGTCAAACAGTTCTTTAATTTCAATGAAATAATCTAAATGTTCATTTAATTTGCTTCCGTTGTAACGTTTTTCAATGAAACTTTCATCAGTGTAAATGCAGATAATAAGATTACCGTTCGTAAATAACACAATCAAGATAACCTTCTTCCGAACAGAGCCTCTGAAATTAATATGGTTCAAGCTGTCTCCTGTTTTCTTGATATGGCACTAATTTATAGTTTTTCAAAATGAAAATTAAGATTCCTATGCGTAGATACAACTACGACGATCGTGATTATATCATCAAGCCAGTCCAAGTACAGCTCAGGAACTGAAAGACCGTTTTTTTGAAAGAATATCAGTACTGGATAGGTTGTCGCAAGAAATGCATCGAGATTTACAGTAATTATGTTCAAAAGCTGAATAATTAAGATTTAAAATGAAAAATTATTATAAAATCGTTATCTATCCAAATTATTATTGTGATATGAAAGGACATTCGAGCTCTTTAAGTATATATATAATAGCCCTAACAAAGGAGAAATATATATTGTAAGAACCTATTCCAGTGATGGGCTTGAATTTTCAGTTAATAGTATTTACAAGATAAAATGCATCCTAATGAATAATTTAAAAAATCCATTTAGTCATTTCATTTTTAATATTCTTCAAGGAATAAAGCTGGCTCTTAAATGAAAGTTCGGAGTTTTTACTTAGCATATATATGTACATAAATATATTAAAAACATATATTTACATATTACACATAAATGTATTAAAATTAAAATACGTTGATGCTGGACAATACATAGTATTAAAGTATTTCAAAATATTTTTTCCAAGTAACGAATTTATAACGTCTGTCAATAAAAAAATTCAGCTAATAATACTTCGTAACTTCATTTCTCTTTTCTGACGATTAAATAAATGGAAATTTAACTGAAGTAAATTCGATTTAAACATGTATTGATAAATGAACATATTTAATATACCTAAGATATCACCAGATGAGCATTATTACATCACTGCTCAACAGGGAAGAAATAACTATCAGCAAATCCTTTTCCATTCAAATTAGCAATCGTCTTTTCCAAGACCCTGACAATAATTCAATGATCTATAATGTTCATAATAAAACCACACTTATATTTATTTGAAGTTAAATTGCGCGCATTTTTCCCATCGGTTCCTTGAGCTCACTTAATAGATATTCGTAATTCTTTTGCCATTGTTGTAGATGACTGACAAAGTCTTGCACCAGTCCTTGAAGTCCAATGTAAGTGATCTTACCTTGAAAATACGTAGTAAAGAAGTGACCTTAAATATTTTCCTTAAGTACTTGAAATAAGACCTGAGTGCTTCTCTTAATACGTTTACTTCTTTATTCAAATTACAGTATCTTAGGCGCCGTTTGCATTCGTGTTAGGTATTTAATCTTTCACAACTTGTTTAAATTATGTTCATTATATTATTGACTTGTACACACATAAATGAAAAATCCCGTAGTATTTTGTATAGAAATTTAAAGTCCTGGTAAACCGAATAGTGTTACTACATCTGTAATTTTTATTCCGGTTTCATTTTTCCAATATTTTTATTTATTTAAAGTTACACCTTCCTTAAGTCATGCTATAAATACACTATTGAACGTGCGTACAAGAGAATCCTCTCTACAAGGTTTCTTAATAAATTATTACTTAAAATGCTTACTTGAATATTTTCTTCTAATAATCGAAACTTGTGCTAAAATTATAGCTTAAAAAATCATATTTATACATATCTAACTGGTCAGTCAGTGCAAGAAGTTTCATGATATTCTATTCATGATATGTATGCAATCTGAATAAAAGTTCTGTACGCATTTTCAGTGTTGTCAATATAATATTCATTAAAAAGTTTTCAAAGGTTTCAAGAAATGCTTCGAATTACGCACTGAGGCTCTCTCACACTCACTCACTCACTCACTCACTCACTGACACTCACACACACGCAACACACACACGCGCACACACGCACACACACACGCGCACGCACGCACACACACACGCACACACACGCTCGCACATGCACACGCACACGCACACACACACATATATTTAATAGATTATTTATTATATTATCTCCTAGTAGAAAAAAGTAGTTAGAATTCTATTGAAATGAAGTAACTCATTAGCATACTTAAAATGGAATCTTGAACATATTTCACAATTGAAAACGCAACCAAAAAACTAACTAATTATCGTCACTGACCGGAAATTACTTGACTCTTCAAGGAGAACAAATTAACTTCCGATCAATTAACAATAATCAATAAATGAGAAAGTGTTTTGTCTTTTTCTCAAGTAAGAATTATGATAAAAAAGCTTTTTACTATGATGAGTTTAAGTTGTTCAAACTGCTAATTAAAATTCAGTAAGAAGTTGGCTGTACTGTCAAATTTTAAAATCAATCTTAAAATCGAAAACTAATTCTCTGAAAGTACTCTCAAAGCCATTCTGATATGCTTAATGCCTAAAGCTAATCTGAGAATTATGCTTCCTGAATGTTTGTTATCTCATTATTTATATTAATATTTAGTTTATTATATTTTAAAATTTTCTCCTCCGTAATCTTTTTACTTAACGTAAATGGCCTTGTCACTTTCCCTTCGACGCAGTTCCTTGTATTTGTTTTCCTCAAAATTAAAAACCAAATAAAAAAACCAAGCTGCCATTTTGACTGAAATCAACTTAAAATCATGGCGGACTTCTCGAGTTTAAGAACCAGAAGTGAAATGTTTTACTATCACGAAATATCAGCTATTCTAATATCAAGCAATATGTAACATATATAAATAAACAAATTTATAAATGTTTTCTGATAAATTTAGTTTCTAATTCCAAAATCTGGGTGTACTTCTAAATATAGAAAAGAGATAAATTGCAGAAACTACTTAGATTTGTAATACTGCAGACTAATCTTTCATAATGACTTATAACTGAATAAGAAACTGATTATCCGAAACAATGTGCTTTATAGCTACCTCGGATGAACTAAATACTCAGATAAAGCAGAAATTTCGGATAAAATTTGAAGTTTGGCCAACAAATCCGCACGTACTTTACATTTATTACTGAAGGAAAAATAAGTCGATATATAAGGAACGCAAATAATACTAATAGGAAACAGACAAAAAGATTAATGGCTAAAAAGCTAATAATATTCGTATGGATAATAATTAAATACGATGCATTTTAAATTATTCTGTGATTTAATTGGTGTAAGAGTTTGAAAAACAATCTGGCAACAGTTAGAAGCCGGAAGGAATACTTAAATAGATTCTGATCGATGAATGCCAATCGCATTATATAAAATTAAAGGATATATATTTGACTTCATTGGTGCTGCAGTAGCTAAACACATTTAATTAAAAAGTTAATTACCAGATATCATAGTAGAAGACGGTTGAAGAATAAGTAAGAAAAGCTCCCTTAGGAATAAAATTATAAAAGTTAATAAAAAAAATCTTTCAGTAAAGCATTTTAGCTTTTGGACTCTTTATAAATATTCTTTACAGATTTCTCTAGTTTTGTAGTTATTCCTAGCTTTAGTACCACAATCATCTTAATCAAAGTGTCTGCTAGCATAGGCCTTCCTCTTGATCCTTACACAAAAATGTCATTTCCATGGCATACACGCAAAGTGAATGAAAAATTCTAAGCGGATTTCTTGCGTTACCGATACAGTATTCATTGAAAAGCTCTCAAAGTTTTTAACGTTTTCTGTACTACATACAGGGGCTGGAAATGAGAGGGCTGACCAGCTTGCCAAAGAAGCAGCAAAGGCCCTTACCGCAACCAAAGTTGAAATACCATAGCCATCCTCAAACCTTAAAGCAACACTGGAATCTCATCTATTTAGAAAACTTACTCGCAAGAAGCGGAGCAGGGAAAAAGAGCATTCAAGTTCATCCTCAAGGTTCACCGACACAAAATTCACACGAATACACTTATTAACTGGCTAATTTCAGGTCACGACCCTTTCTTTACATATTTCTACGAAAGGAATATGTGCCTATGACATAGCTGCCAATGTGGGAAAAAGGGTGGCCCGGAATATTATATTTTCAACTGTCCCCTGACAAGTACATTGGCACCTCAAAAGACTTAGTATTGAGATTCCTACGTTCATGAAATTCGGCTACAAACACAAACACCTCCGTAGCAATCTTCTCAAGATTGTGCCCCATCATGAGAAGTCTTTACCAGATCTATGTATGTTGTAACTGTATATATAATGTAACTCTATACATGCTCCATGTATGTTTTAAGTTTATGTATGCTTCATTTTTTTCTGTTCAGTTTTTAAATAAACAGCCGCATCTTTGAATGAAATGCACGGTGTGCCGCGTGCGGTTCAGAACCTCTGTCATGAACTAAGTCAGCAAATTCGCCTAGGCATGTTTCACAGGATCCTAGATACAGTTATTCTATATAGTTAGTGGAATGAGTCTATGACGTCCTGCTTGTCTATGACGAATACCGGTGTCCCACCCACTTTTCTCTACAACTTGTACTGCATACATAAATTCAGATCTGGTAATGCGCAATTTCAATAAATTGGAGTTCATTTGGAGCTGGTTAGGTTAGATTATTTATTATAACAAAACACTCCAGGATATTCGGCTTTGGAAGGCATGGCTCTGTGGAGAAGATTCTGAAAGAAACTGATTCGTACTTCCAGAGCACATTGTGAAATCAAAATATAAAAAACCGACACCATCAATTATTTTCGTCCCACGACGAATTAACAGCTCTGAGCGTTCTAACCTTTCAATATAATAGACCAGCTGCAGCTGGAAATGAATTCCTTAAAGAGTCTAACTTTCGGGTAAGAAAGACTATGTAAAAGGTTGTATTTCATTTATTGTCACCTTGTGAGAATAGTATATATTTTACTGGCATAGAAAAAAAATGTTTTCCTTCTCCACAATAAAGCAATCTGAAAAGTAAAGAGAGTCACTGAAAATTGACAGCGATCGAAATAAATAGTGGCAAAATGCTTTTTCTTGCTCTACAGTTCAGCAACCCAAAAATAAAATAACTACACTGTCTAGTGATATTACCACACCCATCTTCAAATACCGTTCTTCGCACAGATATTCTTCCTCTCCCATCTTTCTTCTCTTACAGTGATAGAGTGTATGACTCTTCTAATCCATAACATTATCGAAAATACTTTGGGTTTACTGCAAAAACTTTTCTTTGCAACCCCTCCTATCCCGAAGTACTACTGTAAAGTTTGCTACTGCAAGTTGAGATCAGATTTTTTTTACCTAACCTATTTGTTAGTGTTACTATGCATTTTTACTTACACAAAATTTTAAACAAAACAATACATAAAATGATTTAAACAGGAAGAATAATTCGAAAATGTTATTAACATAACACAACAAAATATTAATCAGTAGAAAAGCATGCAAAAACTGAAAGTGCGAAAAGAAAATCTTCTTTGATATTTTCGTTAATACATGTTATTAGCAAAAAATCTTTATTTTTTATTAGTCCGAAAGTTTTATTAGTTTTGTGATATTGCGTCGAATCGCTTTGAATGTCCGTTTCACTTTTTAAACTGCTGCCACCAAATATTATCGCCCTATATTATATCTGAAAAAATTAAATAATGAAGAATCTGCATAAATGCATTGTGATAAAACAACGGTACTTAGAGCCATCGAATTTTGAATGACGTAATCCTACTGCAAATTTGAGTATCTGGAAGCCCAAAATCGATTAATGTTATTAACGAAAAGGGCTTTAGCCCTGAAGAGTATTGTTTTCGTTTTGTGATATTGCGTCGAATCGCTTTGAATGTCCGTTTCACTTTTCAAACTGCTGCCACCAAATATTATCGCCCTATATTATATCTGAAAAAATTAAATAATGAAGAATCTACATAAATGCATTGTGATAAAACAACGGTACTTAGAGCCATCGAATTTTGAATGACGTAATCCTACTGCAAATTTGAGTATCTGGAAGCCCAAATTTGAAATTTGGAAATGGTTTTATTATCGATTTCATATTTTGTAAAACTTTAACGAATTTTTGATTAACAAACTCAAGGATTTCAAAGCGAGCCATGGCAACGTTGTACAAAAAAAATTATGTCCAGCGCGTAAGACTGTGTATCGGAAATTCTAAAGATATGCTCAATTTAAAATTATTTCGCGATCTTGCTCTTGAACAGAATTTTATGGTTTAAAAGCGAAGAACATGATATTTAATAAATAAAGGTAACACACAAACTGTTAAAAAAAGCCTCTTTGGACGTAACTTAAAATCTGAAACCTTTGAGATTTTAATTTTATTTTTTAAAATTTATTTATTTATTTATTTATTTGTATAATGTAACATTTGAAATGCAATCTAAAGAAGCGAAGCTTTGCCGGAAAAGTCAAAATACAGGAAAAAGTCTATTTAACTTTGATTAAACGGCTGTCTTGCTAAATTGGCGAGATATCGCCAAGATTGCGATGGTTTTTGAGACTAATTTGTATCACAAAATTTGGCAAGAAATCGCGAAAAGTCGCCAAACTTGGCGATATTTTGGTTGGGTCCCAGTATAACTGCAACGGCTATAATAATTGAATAACTGTAATATGTCGCTGTAACCGTAATGTAATGTAATATACGACAGTCTGATCCTTATATATCTTCCAGTAATTTCGAGAAGGTACTAGAAATTTCTCGGCGGCCGGGTGAAAACTATGTAAGACCGGAGAGAGTATCTGCTCTCAGTTGTTAGCTCAGAGCTGAATTAGGAGTAACGAGATATCCGTGAGAGCTTCGTCGTTTAAATGCGCTTTGAGTTATGTTTAACGACATTAGTAGTTTGAAGTGTAATTATTGAGTACACTCTGTGGTATTGTGAAGAGCAGTATTTTTGTGCAAATTTCTAGAACTGTTAAGTGTTTGTTTTGGTAAAATAAATTTTGTCAAGCTATCATCAGTTCTGTTATGAACTCGTACGCATGCACCAATATTTAAAACAGGTCTTGAAAGAAGAAATTCAATTATAACTAGCGTAACTCGTAAAAAGGACATGTTTTTAATTTACTGTACACTGTTTATAAATTTCAGATTACCTGCAATTAAACTGCATTATAATATTATAATATTATATAATATTACTGCTATAATTAAAGCCACTCCTAAAATACAGCGAATAGTCGGCTATC
>KK118539.1:256516-284948 GCA_000611955.2 Stegodyphus mimosarum
CTAGAAGTTTGCAATAATAAATTTTCGATCCTTCGCTAATAATAGCATTAAATTTAACCTGAAAAACTAGCTAAAGTTTGCACAAAAAAGATTAATTAAACAATAAGAAATCATTATAACGGACTAGAACAATAACCGATCAGAACCGATAAGAACATTATAACCAGTAAGACATCATTATATTAGAAATAAAATCATAACACTAATCTTCTTAATCTAACATTCGTATTGTAATCTGCGCATTTCTTCTCCACTTTTCTGTCTTGCTAGTAGAAGAGCATCGGATCTTTCTTCAAATATATGACAAAAATGTGAAAAGTACAAATGTAATAGCTAAACATCGGAGGCATTATTTCCTTAGATTTAGTTTTGTACGTCAGCTTCAAAAGTATTTTGTCAAGAAATAAAACGTGTGAAGTCAGCTACGAATACATGGATAGTCTTTATGCACCATTTTTATCACGTTCTACGCCAACGACATAAAGAAATTTTACGTACAAAATATTCACATAAAGAAGATACAAATAGAGATGCATGAAATATTTCATAATGGCAGAAGAGTTCAAATGAAACTGATCGCTTTTTATGACATACAGCAACTTGCAGTTCAATTTTAGCAATTATTCCTTCAGTTCAGAGTAAGAAATGCATGGAAAATTCTACGGCTATACGTAACAAGAAAACTTGGATTCTCCACTTATCCAGAACGTGTTTTCTTCTCAAACAGAATTCGAAGAGAGGCTAAGAATCGCTGCCAGGGGTAAAAATCAATCCAACGTGTCCCACGCAAATCCGAAATTAGCGTTATTTGGTAGCGGTCCCATCGAACAAGACGAAATCCATACATATACATTCGTAGAATAAATAAATAATAAAAACCCCGTTCTTTCCAATCTCAAGCACCCAGCGTGAGCTGCTGCTGCTGCTTCATATGGATGAACCCACCAGCCTGGCAAGGGGGAAGTAAGTGAAGACGGAAAAAATGTAATAAAAAGGAACCCACTCGTGTAAGCACCGCTGTGGCACATTCAAGTAAAAATATTCGCATTTGCATCAATGTCTGGAACATAAAGTGTGCAATTGTCGATTTGTTGCGGAAGGCAATTCATACATTTGTACGCATATGCGTACAGGTTTACATTCGAGACATCTCTCACGTTCGAATTAATTTATTCTAATATCGCCGATTTGAGAAAGAGAATTTTTCTCTCCCTTTCCTTTTCGATTGTCTTCTTGGGATTCCTTTATTTTTGTTTCTCGAAGTTCGATCGTGAACGTTTTCATGGCTTGTACGATAAGGAAGTGAATGAGAATAAAAATAAAAAAATACGGTTATTTGTTTCCTCATTGAATTTTACTTTACGCACAACCACGTCAAAGTTCACTTCTTACCGTCACTTTATTCATGTCCCGGTTAATAATAATGTAGGAATTCACATTTTTAAATTACTGCACAGAATATTAAACAGTTTTACAAATTTTATTGAGTAGAAAATAAAAAGAATAATTCCTTATAATTTTCGCAGCGCATTATTTTCAAACATGAATTCCTACTATACAATCTCCACGAATAAGATTATCTAAGAAAACCCAAACATCATGAAAACAAAATCGCCTAAAATATTTGGTGAACTTTTTCCCTTTACTAAAGAGCCGTTTTTTTATATATTTTTATAAATATTGAATTATGGATGTTTTGCAAGAATATAAAACGTAAAAGAAAGCAAATTAAGAGAAACATTTATAAAAAAAAAGATAATTCTTTCTATTTACTTTGTTATAGATGGAATTATATGTAAGGTTTCTTTCTCTCTTCTTATCGCGTGCCTTCGTGGTATTATTGGAAAGTGCATGTAGCTAGCTAATCGGAAGATTCCGAATTCGAGCCCGGTGAAAGGACATTGCTTATTTTTCATGTTAGCGCTTCAACAAACTCAACGACTCTGCAATCTAGTATTGAACGCCTTCAGAAAAGCAAATAATGGCTACAGAGATGCAGTGTTAAACGTGGTTAAAATAAGCAGTCGATGAGAAAATATCTGTGTCAGCTAACCAAAACGGGACATGTCCCCCACCCCCAAACGTCAACTCACGACTCGCACAGGATAAGAAACGCATACAAATTTAAGAAAATTCGAATACAGTCTTCTTACCTAACATCTCATAAATATGTGAAGAAGTATTTACTTTTAAACTAAAAAGTTTTTCTTCAGTTACATATCTTTTCTATCTTCCCTCATTTCCATTTCCTGCCAGAATGATATTTCAGTTTCGCGTGTTATGCAAAGTAGGGTAGAAAGATACTATTTAAGCTGGTGTCTGAGTTACTTCAGACAGAGCGTGTTCTGTCGTTTGGCCACGTTGTTTCGCTGATTTAAGATTACGGGCGTGCATATAAATTGTCGGTTTGTGCACGTCGGTGGTAGGGCTAAGAGTCAACTGGCATTAATTGTCTCCGAACAGCTTCGGCTGATTATTTAGACTTAGTTTAAATCTTATATTTCTATATTGAGTTGCAGCCAAAAGTACTGGCTAAGTTTGTAAGCACCAGGAGTGCCTTATGTAAATTCCTTCTTGAACTGAATAAAAGGATCTGTTCACCCTTCTTACGGCTCGTAATTGATACAGTTTCAACTTAGCGAATATTCGCTTCACAGTTCCAAGTAGATATCTAGCAAAGTAAAGTTAAATTTGCTAGAATAAAAAAAGTTCAGTTTTACTGCTAGATGTAGTTACCACTTTTTTTACAGCTTTTCTCTTTATCAATTTCCAATCATCAATAGATTGAAATTGCTTTTATTCAAAGAATAAATTGAGAAGGTTTATTTTAATAACCACGTTGTTTTTTCATGTTAGAATATGTCCTGTTAAATTAGCTAGAATCTAATTTAACTTTACTTTGCTAACACGCGAGAGCTCTTTGCCCAAGGGAAAAAGCGTCTTCACAGAGGAATTTCCAAGAGAAACTGCCTTGTATTTATGTACACATAAATCTCGTACACAGGCAGAAAACTATGAAAATGCTTGTGCAGCCAGCCCGATCATCGCCATTTGAGCCCTCGGTGAACTACCAGTGTTCAGAGGTCTTACACACTCGGCCATTAGTGGGTCATCAGTTTGTATTAAAATTAACATTTGTCTAACTTTCTGGATAGTCAAACTTACCAGTTGGTAACAGCAGCTCCCAAGGCGGACAGTAACAGAGGAATGTATCTAATGAATGACTCCCACTCCCATTTAAAACCCATTTCATTTACATAATATAATTCTGTTGGAGAGATGAAACAGTTGAAGTACAGGACATATTTTAACATGAAAAAAACAACGTGGTTATTAAAACAAACCATCTCAATTCATTCTTTGAATAAAAGCAATGTCAATCTATTGAATGAAAATTGATATGGGGAAAAGCTGTAAAAACAGTGGTAACTACACCTAGCGGTAAAACTGAGTTTTTTGGGATTATTTTAAAACTTACTTTAAAAACTTGCATTATTGTGAGGTGAACAAAATATACTCTTCTTTAACATGCATCCAAACGTCTCACCCTGAAATTTCTGCAAACGAATTTCTGAATGCACTTTCACAAAATTTACTCCGTATAAGCGAAACAATAGAGATTCCAATACATTCTTGAAATACACAACAGCAAAATCGAAATTCAGTAGTGAATTTGAATAAAAACGAGTATTTTTCACATTACGTGCGACAAGATTCACGAGCAGAACAGTTATTATATCGTATATAATGCAAGTTAAACACGATGTTTTGCAATAAAAACTTTGAAGATCCATTTATTACACTCGTTTTTGTGTTTTTATTTCGCTTATGGAACTTTTATTGCATAGAAAAACTTAGAAATAGAATAAGCTCAAGTTTTATTTATACGGTTCCCAAAGTTTTGCTTTTATTCATAAAAAAATTCATGAAAAACGTCATATCGTATTCGAGTTTTCAATTTATCGCACGGTTGAAATATTCTTCAGTAAAAATATCTTGTGCCCAAGTCTTCCGGTTAGAAGCTGCGTAAATAAAATATCCTTATTTAATGCGTAACTTCAAGGTATAAACCTCCTCTGGAGAAATCTGTTTAAGCGACTCTCCATCTACAAAGAAACTATTCGGATTCGATTTACCATATGACTGTTAAGAAAAATCTTAAAAAGCTAAAATTAAATTTTTACAATATATAATGCCCACCAGTGACTGAATGAATATTAAGAGGATTGAACACCGTTAATACGCGGAGAGCTTACCGAACGGACTGGGAAGACTGACTTTTTCGTTTGCCTTCATGTGTTCCCTATGCAACAGATTTCTTCAGACAATGCCCCAAGACAGCACTTCTTCTAAGGAAATTTGATATTTTACGTATTATAGAAGACTAGTTCCCTAAGATGAGGGACGCTTTCGTGAAGAATTTTCAAAGAGAAACTGGCTCGTATTCACATTACAAATAGAAAAAAAAAACTCCTTTGCAACGAACCAGTTTTCGGGGATTTTGAATGCAAGTTGAATTACAATATTTATGGCTTTTGTCCGTCCTGTCAATAGTAGGCTTCCTCTAAGGGAAATAGATCTTAGGCGCTTTGCTGTAGTAAAATACCAGCTTCTTATCACCTATTTTGGAAACTGTACCATTAACAAATTTCTGTTACCAACTACAAATAAACATAATTAGGGTTCTCATATATGTTATATTGTAGAGACATTAGGTTATTTCGAAGCAGGAGACGTGAAAATGACCAATGCCCTCGCCGGGACGCGAACCTCGGACATCTCGACTACGTGTCGAGTGTGCTGACCATTACACCACGAAGGCATATTAAGAAGGCGGAAGCAATACCTTATATACTCCCCCTTTAAAAGGGCGACTGGGGATTAGGGGACCCAATCGCCAAATCCTGGTCGTGGAGAATCATCACCCACCACCTTTTTTTAGTTCGGGCGCCACTTGTAGAGACATTAAGATCTTTGAAGCAGGAGACGTGAAAAGCGGTTCGAGTCCCGGTGGAGCAACACTCTCACCGGGACTCGAACCTCGGACCTCTCGAATACGCGTCGAGTGTGCTGACCATTACACTATGAAGGCGGAAGAAATGCCTTATAATATTTATGCAGGATGCTTGGAAAATATCTGCCAAAGAGGTAAAGGCAGATAAAGGAGACCAAAATAAGCAGGTTTTTAATGGAATGCGCGCGCCAAAACGGCGTTGTAACAGGGCATTGTAACGGAACAGCTACTAAAAATAGTTTCAGCGAAAGATTCACAAGTAACTCCACCGAGTATTTGCTTAATTTTCATCTGCAGCCTTACATTCGTTCTCTTCTACCTGCCTTTACAGTTTTGCCACATATTTTCCGAACACCTTGCGTATTAAAAAAGGAATTAAGGAAACATTTATATTTCTATTAAAATAGCCAAACGCTGAAATATATAATAAACGGTGTGTGGCGTACCAATCAATATAAATATTCCATTCTCAATTAAAGAGGAGGACGAATCCTAAATATTCTGGTATCCAAGTCCTAAAAGTTTCTCGAATCGCTTAATTTGTTTGAATTTAGAGCCGCGGAAATACTAGTTCACATAAGAATAACAATAAAAAAAGAAAAAAGAACGAAACTTTCTGCCTCTTCCTTTTTTATTATTTTAGTATTTCATAAGGGAAATTAATAACAAGCCGAAAGAAAAAAACAACTTTTACTTGACATTAAAAGTTTTTAATTAAAAGCAAAAACTGAAATTCGCGTTTAATAAAAAAACAAATTTTACAACACAGTTTTGAAAAAATACATTGGTATTTATTAAAACAGTACAAATGTGATTGAGTAAATGAAATACATAATTAAAACTCCTGAGGCTAATTTTTTTCAGTATGACGTCACAAAGAAGTATTTGAGCGACAGTTCAATTTTGATAAAAAATTTCTGAATCTATGCATATGAAAGTGAGCATAGGTGGGAAGTGATTAGTTAAAGAGCTGACAAACATAAATACTAATTGTGAAACGCTAATTTCTCCTCCGAAATTCAACAGCGTGACATTCAGCGTCGATATCAGTTGACTTTAATGATCCAATTAAAAATGCAACATTCGATTTTCAGTTTTTCTTTCTTTCCCCTCCTCCTGCCCTTTTTAAATATTTTTTTTTTGAATGAACCATTCCGTTGTATGTCACTTAAATCCAAAGTTTTGAGTTTAAACGTTTAACAGCTTATATGTTCTAATTTGAAAGATTCGAATGGTTGAAAAAAAACCCCTTTTTTTAAATCTCGTAGAATTTAAGGATTTAAAGATGTCCCATTTTTACACTTAACGCTGACAAACTTCGATAATGTCGGACGTAAAAGCAGCGGAAAAAAAATCGAATAATCAGACATTTGAATTCATGAAACTTAACAGCAAGTTACACTTGAAAACACTTAGACTACTAAAATATATTTAGCAAAGGGAGATAAAAATATTACATATACATATTACAACAGTTACTTCTAAACAAAAGATGTTAGAACTCAGCTAAAATAAAAAACTCAAATTTTTAGTCATAGATTTGCGTTAGAAAATACTGCTTACGGTGAGACGAAATCGTAGTTTTCTAACGGAGAAAATAATGATTTCCCTTCCTTCCTTTCAAGAACAGAAATATTGCCTGAAGCATAACAAAATAACAAAACTGTTTAATTTGTTTAAGACGATGAATGTTTTAAATATAGAATAAAAACGTACACTGCCGAACAATTGAGTTTTGTATTATTTCGAATGAAACACAGATTATTTTTTTAAATTAAAATACAGTTTTGGATAAAAATTTAAATTCTCACAACAGCAACAATGAAATTGCTTGGCGAGACGATTAAATGATTCAGCAAATCCTGAAAATGGAAATTATTTTGAGTCTGATCATGGCAAAGTATTCAAAGGTTATCTGTCTGGAGGAGAGAATGCTTTCGTGGAGCACTTCTGCAGAAAATTACTTTGTATTTAAGATTTTTACAAAATTTCGGGTCATAGTGTCCATATTTTGAGAATAATATTGGATTTCGATTTTTCGAGAAAGAAAAGAAAAGAAAATAATTTCAGCATCATTCTAAAATGATTTCGATTTAATGAATATTTCTACGTACTGGATTAAAAAAAAATGTAATGATCTAGAAAAGTTAACGGTAAAATCCTAGGAGAGCCCACACCCTTGACGACAAACTGAAAAAAATGTGCCAAGGCACAACGAAATGGCGCCAAGCGAAAACGACAATGGCGGCAAGTGACTCGCTCACACAAGCAGCCATACTTCCAACTCGATGACCAACTACAAAATGGCAAAATTCGAAATACCAGCCGAATACGAAAATTCTAGAAATAGTTAGGTTTGCCATATCTAGTATATCAAAGTAGGGTTACCAAGATTGGTGCAATTATCGCCAACCAAAATTATTCGCGCCAAGGGTGTGGGCTCTGCTAGTATCCAACCAAAGTTAACATTGACTTTTGATACAGCTGGTCGGGAAAAGCATTTAGTTCTATTTATCGAAAAGTCTAAATTATCAAATTTTAGCAATCAGCAAATCAAATTTAATGTATATTATGTAATAATCTTACCAAATGCTGATAAATGGACTACCGCTAATAAGTATTCAAGACCTAGTTTTGTGTTTAGTAATGAAGATTATTTGAATGCGCACCGCTTTTTAAAAAGTATCTATGCTGAATAATGAAATCAGAAGCATCAAATTTTGTTCATCTTTTACGAGATTTTCTCTACATTAGTTGGGGAATGAATGCATGAATGAATGACTAAATATAAGCTTTATTTAACAGCATATAACTATCAGGCGAAATATATTATTGTAAGTTATCCTAACACACACTCCCTACTCATTATATCAACAAAAGCGAGCCGTTTGATTTGCACGGAAGAATCATTAATTAACACAAAATTCCCGCTGGAAAATCATTAGCAAAACGTTTAGATAGCTGCTGAATAATCATTTGCATAGCTAATACTTTACCTGGTTTATCATTATCAGGTTTGATTTTTGGACGAAGATTTCGTGTTCGGCACAAGGTTATTAAGTACTACATACTATTCAAACAATTATATAACTATTAACTGCATTCTACAAACAACGTGATAATTTAACTGCGTGAGCTCTTATACACGCGTGGTTAAAATTTATCTCAGAAATGCGGTAAACATGAAAGCTAAATATGTAATTATTCTTCAGTAAATACAGCAAAGAATAATGCTTTTTAAATGTTTTTAAGAAAAATTACTTTTCGCAATCCGAAACAACAAGTTGAAAGAATTCGTTTTTTACGTTTTGTTTTCGTTTGTCTTAATTAATTACTGATAATACTTCATTAACAAACGTAAAAGTTGTCGAAGACGAACATTTAAGCTACTTTTCCATAGAATGTGCCCATTGAAGTAAATGATGTATTGTATGCTAGTTGATTATTCGTTTAAAGTAAAAATACTGCAATCTCAGGAAATACTAATTCTTAAACTATTTATCTGATATTTTAAACTATGTTGACTTTGATAATAGCTTTACTTCATAGCTATTCTTTATCAGAATTTGAAATTGTTAATTAAATATGTGAATCTTAATATTAACAATATAAGATGGTCTTATCATGCTAGCAAAAAATAATGGCATTCCAATCACATTGATATAATGAAATAAACGACATTTCGTTAAAATTTTATTTCTGTATAAAAACGCATGTAAATTTTCTAAAAATGAATTTTGCAAAATGTTTGTATTATTGAGAAAGGTTGATGAAAATGCAAAAAACTTGATTCTTGAAGTACATTGATCACAGATAATAACATAAACAGTTTTCAAACGAATATTAAAAGCAATTTTATCAATGATGATTTTCAGAAATTTTTAAATCTGAAATTTTTATGACAGATATTTTATGAAAACGTTGCTTAAGCATATACAGTAATTACCTATTTATCGAAGCAAAACACATGAAAAGTCGGTTATGCCTTCGCTAGGATTCGATCTCTAGATCTTATGATGCAAACCAGATATGATGCCTGTTACACCATGAATGCAAGCAGTAAACGATAAATTTCCTTTTGAATTTTAAGCACCGAATACTTTCAGATTTTTAAAACTTTTTCAGTGCTAGAAGGTAAAGATATATTTTGCAGGGAAAGTATTTTATGAATATTTATACACAGGCACCCATATACACCACGTCCAAAAAAAGTCAATTATTTTCGCAACCGCTGGTCATTTTTTATGCTTTTATTTCATATTTTATTTTTTAAATGAAGCAAATATTCAAGTTTTACCATTTTTAAATAAATGCTTTTGTAAAAATTACGAAATCTAACTTTTTATAACGTTCCTCCGCTCTCTCTATTTATATATAAGAAAACACCTAAATGCAATTCAGTGATGCTGTTTTATGATTTACTAGTCTATTTAATTTTGTTACATTTAGTAGACTGAGAGAATTTTCTCACCAGCAATTCATAAATCTCAAATTCTCAAAGTACATTATTAATACACTCATTAAGTTTTATTACTTTAGTATAATAATCTGGTTATCATGCAAAAAATTATTAAATTACAGATATTTTTCATTTTTAATTGATACAAATATTATCACGAGTTGGCTACAAGCCCGAAACGAAGCTTGCCAGGGTTTTCTAAAACACAAATTCTATAAGATTCTGTGAATAAGATCTCCATTTTGAAGATAATTATATTGGTTAATACTTAAAATAGTGGACCGCACATTTCAGAGTGAGATGCAAACAAATTTTGTGCATGTTTTATTCGCAGTGATTTGGCAATTCTTATACTATATTTGACAAACTGATTTTCTGGGAAAAGGAAAAAATTCTTCAAAAGCAGAATCTGGTTTGACGAGTTAGGTAAGGGAAACAGAATTTGAAAATGATCGCACTTGTGTCTCGTTTTTAAATGCTGTTTAGACGCTACGAATTAACGAAATGGATCAGCCGTATTGTAAATATTTTTATTAATTTGATTGTAATTTGTTTTTTTATGCATTTTTATGTATTTATGTACTGTTTTTATTTGTTTGTTTTTTCTGTGAATTTTGTATAACAATTTCTTTGCATTTTTTCGTTTAAAAGAATATGTGGCCACTTGTTACTTTTGTAAATATCTATTTCATATATTCTGTTGTAAATTTGGTAAATTTGTATCGATGTACGTTTGCATTATAAAGTTATCTCAATTAGAAGCAGAGACATCACCATAAGCCTGAACGGCTTTTGTCAAGCAGTGGCCGAGGGATAAAGTCGCCGAACATCGGTTCGAATTCTAGCAGACGGCGTGTCTGCACGGGCGTTTCCGTGGTTCTGCCCATGTGTAATGTGGATACGTGCTAGTTTTCCTTAAAAGGTCCCCCACGAAGACATCCCTCTCCTTACGCAAATAGCATTCGCGCGTTTTGCCGAGATCAAATAAAGCGAAATTTACATAACTTGACAAATCTTTTTTTCGGCGTATGGGCGACAACGGATAATTTTTGTAAATTGGCGATATTTTGAGAGTTTTTGAAAAATGAGTTTTCGAAACACTAACAGTGATTTTTCTTGAAGCTTCCAGAAGTGCAAGGCAATCCTGTAAGTACGGATGGTTGCCTGTAAGTAGCTGACAATCAGTCAGTCAGTCAGCTCGGTGAGTAAGTTCAGAACAGTGCGATTATATTGAGCTCTGCTGTGTTGCTGTTGCGACTTGGCTGATATCAGACTAAGCCCACGAAATGCATCGGTGCAAGGAGGCAATATTGTGCCTGTCATTGGCAACAGCCTTGAGCACCATACGGATGACACCACCAACCTATTGAAAGGACTGAGATTCCTTCTCTGGGATTCGAAGCCGGTTCTTCGATACGGCAGTCAAAGTCACTAACTACTATCATAGTTAGGGGAGCGCATGCTGGGCTCTTGTTCAGTAATTACTGTTTTAGAGTTTACTCTGTGAGCAACCAGTCACTTACGATATTTTCCACGAGTTAAGGAATATTTGCCTTAACTCTGTTATCCATTTTGATCTATTTATTGCTATAAGTTGCTACTTATTTCAATATATCAATTTCTTTGTGTTCATCTGGCGTAATTATTAAACAGATCGTTACGGAACCAAAAGGCGCAACAAAAATTATTTTTTGAATTGGAATATTCTATCGAGACGAATTCTTATACTCATTACCGTCTACCTTTTCCAGCAACTTTGGAAAAGAAGTTTTGAATAGTTGAAAATGAGCACTACTGTCAACTAGAGTATAAATAAGGGAAAATTCGGTTAACTTGCGAAGAACGAGGTGAATTGTATAGAAAAATGCTCTAAACATCATTTTCATCATCAGCCGAAGCAATACGGGTCTTATAAGTATGAAACCTAAAACGAAAACTTACTGTTTTTATGATGCATCCATTTTTTAATTGAAGATCGTTTATATATTCGCGTGAAAATGTTTTTGTAAACAAAAATTAAGAAAAGTTCATTAACTGACATAATTTCGCAGAGTATAAGAATTGCTTTTCTTGGTAAAATTAAAATTCGTAGACAAGATCCTGTTTAAAAAAATTATGTATTCGTCAAACGGAAGGAATCTTACATCAACCCCCTTTGCCAGTTATTACTCACTGCGTGAAACACAAAACCTTTATTTGAATCAATCCTATTAGTTCTTCCACGGGCTGTAGATCAAACTGGATCCTCACAGTTTTAATATTCGACAATGATCTTCAGTTTATCTTTCAAATTAAATGAATCTGTTACTGATTAACAAATTGAATGATTTTGAATGATTTAAAAGCAGCAAATGCAACCATTAATAATTTATTACCATTAATTTTTATTTTACTTTTAACAATGTATCTAACTAATACAACATCATATAAATTTTAACTAAAATAGTATATACAACCGATTATTTTTATGACAACTTTGCTGTGAGTAATAAAAAATGCTTCTGTTGTCATATAATATTTAAATAACTAATACAGAAACACATTTTATTTATTCACGTATTTATAATATTTAAAACAGATATTAATTATTCATAATAGTTCTCTTTTTTGATTGTTTTAAAATTGTTTTAATGATAATGTCTTTTTTGAGGTGCAAACTTTAATGTGACACTTTCAGACTGCATGTTTAATTTGCTATTAGATTTACTTCCGCCATTTAAAATCACTTGCGTGTCTTCTTCCACACAATGATTTCATTACATTGCTGTGAAACTGACTTGACACAGAACAACGAATCTCAATTTCGAAGCGTATCAGGTGAAGCCAAGCAGGCCTCGTTGCGGCAAGCATAATCCACAGTATTCCATAACATAATAATTTAGCTTAACGACACATCCATCGTGGCGTTGACTGCTCACCAGTGTCTAATTGCGCGGAGGAAATGAGTTCGCTCTCCATTCGAGTCACACACGCACCGGCGGAGCAACACAAATTTCCATTTTGTTTGCACAGAATTCGCGGGAAACCCAATTTACTTGCATAGAAGCTCTCTCGTGATTTCACGTTATGTTCGGAGCCATTTAAAAACTCAATTTCGCAAAGTTACGCAAACAGGGGCCAACGTTTCCCTGAACTAGAAGTACACAAGAATTTACGGAAGCTTCAAATCTTCAAATACCAATTTTAAGTGGAATTCGTGTGTTAATTAAATATAAGCAGTGAAATAATTTTCGGAATTCAGGGACTGTATTTAATGCAATTAGATTTTTCTAATACATAACTCGCAAAAGGTTACTGGTAAAGTAAAGAACCGAATACAGGAGGATAATTATAGTAACTTGCGAAGAGAAACCTATGATCTTTGGAATAATCTTCATTCAATAGAAGACTTTGAATTTAAGGAACTACACTGCAGAAGTAATAGCACTATAGGAAAAAGTGCAGAGCTGGTTATAACACGAATCGATAGCGATCTTTAATTGTTTCATGTAATACTTCCGTATGTTCTTTATGTATGATTCCTAAGCACAGAAGTCAGTATCAACTCATGTCTAGCTTTTCGCGATATGCAATGGTTTTCAAACTGTAGTTCAAAGCATTCACAGTCTCAGTATATTAATTTAAAGATTAAAGACTGGTTGATTCGGAAGCTAAGGATTCTTGTATAAAGATTATTAAGTACCCAGATTCTCTTACGTCAATTAAGTTTTCAAAATATAGCTTTACATATATAGTATAATAGTATTGAGTAAGCAGTAAGTATTACTAAAACCTGTATTAAGGTAATTTACGTTACATCATTTTTATTTCCATAAGTACTTGAAATGAAACGTGAGCTTTTTAGGGTACAAATATTAGGTTTCTATAACGTTTACGAGCGTTTTGAGGCTCGCAAGCGTTATGGAAAACTTTTTTAATAGTAGTTTAATAGGAGGTATAAGTTTTGGTTTCAGCCTTTTTTAATAGCAGGTATAAGTTTTGGCTTCGGGTTTTTAAAAGCATGTATAAGTTTTGGCTTCAGACATGTTGGCTTTATTTTGATGTGCCGCTTTTTGGAAGATTTATTTTTTGTATGAAATTTAAAAAAAAATGGCACAAATGTAACTGATTAAGAACGGGTGCATAGATTGCGCTGATTTAGTTGAGTTTGAGTTAAAAATGTTATGCAATAATAACAAAAGTTGTCAGCCTACATTTAAAAAAATCGAACTGAAGCTTAAACAAGCCAGTAGGGATAAAATGAAACCACAACTGAAGCATTTTGGCCCAACCTTTGAAGAGTAGCCTAGTTTCCCCTCTAGCCTGCAAACTTGTTGCTATCTCTCTTCAGATATTCCCAAATGATTAAAAATATCGATGTAACATATAAGATAAAGAGCGCTCTTTTCCGTCAAATTATCTGTGGCTGCATTTAAATATAATGCCAACAATGAGAAAGTGCTCAAACTACAACAATTGCATCGACCTTTTTCATGAATAAGCTGTTATTATCAACTTCGCAATTTTCATTGGTATATTTCCTAATTCCATAACTTTGAAGCTGTATTTCTAAATTATAGATGAAATTTAACAGAATGTTATCAAAAAATAATCAGTAATATTTGAAAGAGAAATACAAAAACAAAAATGACTGCTACCAATTTAAAGACTCATACCTCTGATTTTTAATTTCCAGCGTCACACAAAATTTTCGACACTCTGTGGAAAAATATAGCAACTGAAATACTCTTACGTGGACAGATGGTACAAAGCAAATGTTTTCAATCATTTTCATACGTCAGCATAATTTCGAACAGCTGATTTCTGATATCATATCTTTTATTAGAGGAAACACGCTTCGCTAATTTCAAAGAGGGATGGCAAAGATGCGGAGAATTATGTGCCAAATTTTAGCTAACAAGAAATGTTTCGGAAAAGTAAATTCTGAACTTAAAATTATAAAAAGTAATGCTGGAAAAATTAAAAAATAATGACAGACACAGTGTTTGTGGAAAGTGTAAAATACACAGAAAAAATAAACTTTTATAACCGCAGAAAGTTTTATCTAGAAACTATGATGAAATAATGAAGTTGCAGATAAGAACCATTATGGAACATAAAAATACGATGCCGCTGCAATAAGGTTAACACAGCTGATTTTCCACTCTTGCATGATTAACACAGAGTATCAAATTTAAGTTAAATTACAAAACTAAGTTCGAGGCAGTAGTGAATGGATAAAATAAATTTCCATAGAAACAGTAGTAAACAAATAAAGTACCTTTCCATAGAAAGATTAAAAGTCAAAGTTAGGTCTTAAGTTATACCTACAGCAAAAGAAAATACTCTTGGTCAAAGCTTTGGTCACTTTCGGTCAATACCATAATTACATATTTTTGTGAAGGATGCATTCCAACAGCATTATTTTAATAAAATGCTCGTGGAATGTAAATCTAAGAGAATAACTTCTTTTATAGAAAACATCCCAAGAGAAACTTGTTAAGTTACGTGTAGAGGAAGCCACGTAAACTCCATACGGTCACCTCGTGCAAACGCTGAGAATTAAATTCGAAACAAAATTATAGTATTTTCGAGCTTCAGCCTCTCCACTCATTGGTCCATACGCTGAAAAGAAAGTCAACTGCCATACCATGTTGAACAAACCGGCTCTGGTACATCACCGAAGTCAGGCAGTATCTAGCGTAATCAGTACTAGGTATATCTTGAGAGGAAATTCACTTGTTATACTGACATTACAAAGACGAAGTCATTAAACATTTTCTCGATCGTGCTATAATTTAATCCTAAGTTGCAAATATAAGTATTATCCTTTAGGATTCGATGACAAAATAATATGGAAAACCGTCTGCAAAGAACAAAAAACAGTACATTAAAGCGCAATAACCGAACAAAACTGAGAGAATTTTTATGGCTCCAAGAGAAAGCAATAAATAAATTGATAAAAACTAACATCGTTCAATTATTAAAAAACAGAAAGAAAAAAGAAGGCATATTTAAAATGATTAAGAAGATGTTATCTAGACAAACTAAAGCTTTAGTAAATTAAAATTTGCAAAGTTCTGATCGTTCGAATTCGTTAAACGGGCTCTAGGATGTCAAATGTTCTTATGACGACATTAATAATCTTTTCAGGTGTTTCTAAGTATCAGCTTACGTATCCAACCCTTTTTCAGCAGGCCTATTTTCCTTCTATTTGTAACTCAAAGCGTATTTAGCATAGGAGCACTTTAAATGATGATTACTTTAATCGGGGAAAGAAATATCAAACTAACCAGTGATTATAGCTCCAGACGTTTATCGACCGAGTTAGTAAGCTGAGTAACAACAGTTCAAGATCAATGGCAGTCTTAGATTCAGCTGCGATTCCGTGGTTCTTTTCCACAAGCCAGGTTCTTGTGGGACGCTCACGCAGTCTCCAAGGCAACAGCTCATTCGTATTTCGGGTAGGGTCACTAATTCGAAACGTGACGAGGCAACCTGGTTGCGTGATGCGTCAAAGCACCTAACTGTGTCAACTGCACCGATGGTTGACGGGATAAATTAAACACTCGGAAATTAAGGGAATATTTTTAGTCGCGCAACCAGGAGCAAAATTTCCGGAAACTTTTATTTTTTTGAATATTTTTTTCAGCACCATTATTCTTCGCTTAAAGTGTTGTGCGTTGTTGTGCTTTTAAGCAACCAGGTAACGGTTTAAAGGAGCTCACGGATTGGCCTGGGACGTAGAAGAAGAAGTAGACTGCGATTATGGGCGGTTACCAGTTGACAGCAGTCGAGATGAATTATGGGCTGCGGCGAAAATATGCAAATATAAGGATCGCTCAAAGGTGATGAAATGAGGGGGAATTCAATGATTTGTTGCCTACAAACAATCCTCAGCTGGAAGACACAACGGCATTCTCGGAAAGGAAAAAAAAGTAATATATCAAAATAGGTAGAAATAAATTACATATTCTCGTGTGATGCTTTGTGGTGCACGAGGGTTCTCTTTCTTTAAATGAAAATTAAAAAAAATACATATTGAGATAATACCATTTCCAAATGATCAAATTCGAAATAGCACGCACCACACAAATACCTTTCGAGATTTTTTATCATTTTATCTTTTAGTTACAGATTAAAGTATGTTTTTTAGCCCAGAAGGGCTATTAGTTTCGAAACGGCATTTTGCGTCGGTTCACTACAAATACCCGTTACATTTTTCAAATTACTGCCACAAAATATAATCACTCTGTACTATATTTAAAGATATTGAACAATGAAAAATCTGCATAGATGTATGCATGTTTCGCGCATTGTAAATAACAATGGACCCATCAAATTTTGAATAAAGCTTGAATTCGAAATTTGGGATTTATTTTATTGTCTATTTAATATTTTATAAAACTTTAACGAATTTTTGATTAACAAATCAACGATTTCAAAGTGAGCAATGTCAAGACCGTATGAAAAAAAAATTATCGTCAGTGCGTGACACTGTCTATCAGAAATTCTAAAGATATGCTATTTCTTCTAAATATTTTTGGCCCAAAGGGACATTAACTTAAATGCTCTCAAAACGAGTATGTGTGTGTAACTGAAAAAAACGTCCCTTTGGGCGCAATATAAAATCTGAAAGCTTTCTGATTTTTTTATAGTAGTATTTGAAACATTCTAAGATTATAGCGAGTACTCAATATGCTCTCGACCAGACTGCGCTTTAATTATTGTTAAAACTGTTCACAATATAAGCTGCAAAACATGATATTTTCTATCTTAATTATTCTTTTTTAAAAACTAATATAATCCCCAAACTAAAAAATTAAAAAAACTAAAATAAAACTAAAAATAGTTTGCGGTATAAATATAAAGCTGCACTTCTATTACACATAAATGTTATAGCAAGAATCTCAGGCTTTACTTTAGCCATCGAAGAATTCTTGTAACTAAAAGTTTTAATTATCAATGTTAAACATTTCTTTGCTTTCGCCAGCTAAAGACTATATAAATATACGAAATAAATGAATATTTATTTCCTATATTTATGTTCTGTTATTTAACATTTATTCTTAATTTAATCTCTACACTGCAATGCCTTTAAATCATTTGCGGAATAGCGATTGACGTTGCCACATACAGCTTACGACAGTCGTCAGTCATTTGCGGGCATTACTAAAACCTTTTTTTCAAATTCTCTTGATTTTTTCCCCTCGATTACAGTGAAAAAGGCTCTGCTACTTTTATATTAGGACACATGCAAACACGACTAATCGAAAGTTATTTTATGTAGAATTACTGGCAGGTCTAACACATTTTTTAGTTTTTCATAATAAAATCATTTAACATTAGGATAATAACAAACGACTACTTTTCATTAAAACAAGCTTTTCAACCCGGGATTAAATAGCTGCTGTGTTCTATATGTATTAAGATTAAAATTATAGTTTGAGTTTCTCAACACAAGTATGTTTATATTGCTCATACATTTATTTATTACTAGAAACACAGGCGATGGGTTCGTAAAATATTATCCAGTTTTCTCTAAGTAAGAGATTCTTTCATAACAAAATGCTCATGTCTTCATACAACGTTTCGATTTCAGAATCAATCGATTGGAAGAGAAAAATATATATATTCCACAGTTTTGCATCGATGCATCTCAACAAGAAGCAACCTTCATCCAGGATCCTCAGCTTGGGCCGAAACCACTTCTCTTCCCCCCTCCATCCAACCGCAGAAGTCAGCCGCAGGTCATTCCGCGCCGCCGAGGGCTTTCAATAAATACATAGATCACACACGGACTAAAAGAAACTTGGCAGAATCCAGTGTATCTCTCCTTCTTCGGAGAGGGGCACAACGTTGACAGCATCCTGTTTTTGTCAGATCTTCCTTTTGTTGGCATCCCTACACTTCCTTAATGCTCTCCGCCTCCTTTCTCTCCTTCTTCCACTCCTACTGCACACGGAAAAGAGGTTTCGCAGAGCTCGAAGAAAACGAAACCCGGTGTCACGTTTTATTTCTCCACAGGATCTTCAACGAAAAGAAGAAGGGAACTTCACAAAGAAGTAACTGCTCCTGCGAAAGTTAAGTCGCATGACGAAAAGTTCTTAAAAAATTGCTTCAGAAATAACAGACATGAAGAGAAAGTCAAGTGTCAAGATGCTCCACCGATGAAGCCAACTTTCGAAAATCTGAATCTGGCACTAAAAGGCAGAAAATTTATAGCTTCTAAAAGAAAGTGCATTTCTTGAATGCACGATTTAAAAATGTAATGTTACATGACATGAATACATATCCCCATATATTTATACATACATACTTCTAGAGCAAAAATTAGTGCCTACCTTCAATGATTATTTTTTTTTAATTTTCGATTACCAGTTTGTCGAGATATTAAAATTATTTTCTGGATCCCACGTAAATATACTAAAAATTGCTCTAATTTTTAAACTAATACATTAAATCTGTTTTGTTATTTAGTTTTTATATTAACATACATAATGTTTCCAAAGGCTGTTAGTGTATTCCTATTCGCTTGCTTGGTATTTTAGGATACATGTTAAATTACCCTCATTATCTTCTATGAGAAATCATTCCAAGGAAATTGATTACTATTTATATAATGTATAGATCTTATTAATATCAGAGGAAAGCATAAAAAATCCTACGCAGCTAGTTAGTGAGAATATCAAAAATCAAATATACTATTCACTGTTATCTGTAAATTTAAATATTCCAACAATTATGACCTACGTATCTTATACATTTACAAAAGGTAATATTAAAATGTATGCTTTCATTGCTATTATTTCTAATAACTGATGGTTGATTTTACAGATTTTTATCACAGAATTTATTATTTTATAATAAAGAGATGCGGAGTTAAATTCGATCCTGAAACCTTAGCTAATTATTAAACTTTTACTAATTATGATTTAGCTTGCATAAAAAATTTATCCTGAAATTTATTGAGTTTAAATCCTGAGTGATATTATTGCCATTATGTACATCGCTAAAGTAGATATCTTAAATAACACACCTATAAAGTGTAAAAAATATTTTTATTACTATTGTTATTATTAATAGTGAAGATCACCGGAAGAAAAAACTTTCTAGGTCATTGTGACTATCTGCAGGCTAGCTTGAACGCCCTAAGTTCGGTACATCGCTTTATTTTAATAACCTGACCTGCACGCTCAATCAGATTGTGGAGTTAAGAGTATTTATACCATCCCATCGCGTTTTCAAGTTCTCAGTTTGGAATTTTATTCTTAAGCAGAAAATCGACCAATGGAAGATTTCAGTAGTTAAAAAAAATTAAGAGCGCACAGAAAGATCATAGTTTCAAATCCTTCCTGAAACCAGGGGAATTATAATTACACACTCGACATATTTTAAAGCAAATGCCGGATCTCACCTGACGTACAGAAAACGCTGATATGATTTTAAATGAACAGAAACAAAGACGGATGTAGCAGACATAGAGAGAAGATGTAAGAAATATCACGACTAATCCTAGAATGATAACTTTCATCTCAACAGCAAACAGTAGTTGTTTCCTGAGTGGCAAATATATACTTCTAGATTCGTTCATCTATAAAATGTAATAAATTAAACACCCATTTTCTCTAACAACAATCAATTTTTATAAACAACGCATAAAGAGAAGAAAGAAGCAAAGCACAAAAAAGGAAAAAGCAAGCTTTACAAAAATCTCATTTCAATAGTGCAAAATCCAAGCGACAGGAACACCCTGTGTACATCGACATAATTTATGGAGAAAAAAGAAAAGAGCACGGTAAATATTTAGCTTCTAAAATCCAAGCAAACTTCGAGAGAAAAGTGAGTGGGGAGAAAAAAGAGGAAGGGTACTGTCTCGTAAGAGGCCCATAAAGCATATGGCCATCCAGATAGACTTGGAAGCTGGAGAGCACAAAAACCCTTCTCTACTAAAATCCCCTTTTTATCCCCTTTTAGAGGCAAGAGTCTGAGGGGGGCTATAAATTGGAGACTATTAAGCATTTTATTGCTTGTTCCTGCCTCAACTTGGCTGGCGAGGTCTATAAAACGTGACCACTAGCGTCAGTGGTAAACCCCTATACCAACTTCGGGTTTACAGCATGCTTAGGGGTTTAACGAATGGTTTTTCGAGAAACCTTTTAGAAGACCCTTTAACCCTGTCTCTTGTAATGTACGGACCGCAACGTGGATGTCTTGTCACGTGCGTGTTATTATTAGCGAAGAAGCTTCATTCCTTTTCCGTGGACATATTTTTTGAGGATAGAGGCTTTAGGGTTTCAGACTTGGTTAGTATGACAAAGTACTTTTTTACCATCTGTGGGTATTATTAATGGACGGTATATGAAAACAGAAAATGTTTCTAATCTGAAGGTGTATGGAAAATGGGCATCTTTAAAATATCGATATCTTTGACCTGTTGTAGATACTTGCAGCGAATTTCCAGATTCTGACATAAAATGTCTGTCAATGTTTCCATTTTCAATATCAGTAGCAAGTTAAGAAATAAAAAAAGTTACATGTTTAATCATTTAAAATAAAACGAAATGCATTAGAATATTAATGTACGTAATTCCCTGGATATTACCAAATACAGTTACACAAATTTTGCCTGTAGCTATTTAACATTTTGCATATTATGAAGTATTATAATTTATGAATTTAAAGAAAGATACAGACTTAAAAAAAGTAGAAAATATAAAAATATTTTTTAAAATAAAAGGATTGGCTGAGAGAATCATTTCCAAAGGATACCATTCTACCGCTTTGAACAAAAATAGTTAAAAACTTATTATTATTCCTTCGAACAGTAATAACGCTAATATCATACTAACGCAAGGACGGGAAACGCATCAAGAAACGTGTTCAAGAAATGTGTTCCCTTAAAACTATTTTAAACGGTTACGAAAAACGGCAGCATTAAGTTTCGTGCAAGTCAGTTAATCAGAGGGAAGGGAAGATCACGAGACCTAACTACGTAGCCTAATTACGTAAAATTCTGAGCAGCAAGGATTCCACGAAATATTTCGTTAGACGAGGTGGTGACGGAAACTTTTGTCCATCTGATAGCAACTTTAAATGCTGCTAAGCCGAAACAAATGTGAAATATAAGATTGTTTAAATCAATTTTCCCTTTCTTGTTATTAGTTATAAAAGCAAACGCATTGTACTTAATAAATGGCACAGGAAACTGTTGTAGATATAATCGCCCATTTAATATTTTCTATGCTAATGGTATTATTTCATGTTTTAAAATTATATATAAAGTACATATAGCTCACCTGCAAGTCCGTGAAAAGAATCGATACGGACTACTGGATTCAGTGAGCTACGCAAGCATAAAAAAGGATGCAGTTAGCCTTGTTTTGTGAGTGTCTAGTTACAGTACAGTAAATTAAGTAGTACGTTGCAAATAAGCTTAGTAGTTGTAATTGTTGTTGGCGGTTTTCCAGCATTAAACGTTTTATGCTGAAATGTATCTTGTCCTATGCTATTTAAATAACCTTTATTCGCGATCTAATGGAAACTGTGAGTTATTTATCTCATAACAGAAAACTTTACCGAATTTATGTCATTAACACATTGTGCGTAAAATATTATTGCAATTAAAAGGGAAAATTAAAAGATTTCTTTTACTACTTAATACGTAGGTACGTGAAACAATAATATTTTTTTAAATAGCTGGAGATTTTTTCTTAGGACAATGTCTGACGCAACTCATAAAATACTTCGTGGCAAGAAATTCAAAGTTTCGCAGTACCTCTCATAAAGTGTCCTCATATTTCTCCAGTACAAAATCAGATAGTTCTGTGCCTTTTTTAACTTTTTGTACGTTAAAGACTCTTTATCTGCTTTCACCGTCGACTGGTGCTATGAAATCATCCAGTTCTTCATTTGTCCTTTCACGATCGTCGTTCTTGACTTATTCTTTAATTTCTCCTTCTTCCGTATCTGAAAATCCTTCGCCATCTATTGCTTTTGGAATTTGTACAATTTCTTCCACTACATTTTCAATCGATAGAAATCTTTTACGACTGTTAACTACTTCTGGCCAGAACTGATGCCACCAAGCATTCATTGCTGATGAATTAATTATGTTCTTTGCATGCGAGTTTAATCATTTCTATGCAGTGTCTTACGTTGAATTGCTTCCGAAATGCCATTACTGTGTCGTGCTTTCCTTCATCTAGGACTTTACTCGCAGAGATGTGTAATTAGCCTGACATAATAGGCTTGGAATGTTTTCATGAATCCTTGATCCATTGGTTGGTTTAAGGAAGTGGTGTTCGGTGGAAGGAACCTCAGTATTTTGAAGCAAGGTTGTGAGGTACCGTCGTACCGTGTTTTGGAGCATTATCGTGAATTTGAAAAACTTTAAATATCAGGTTTTGATATTCTAAGCAATGTTAAACTGAATTTTCAAACCAGATATTAAAGAGAACTATCCATCGCGGCTAACGCTTCGCAACGTACGTACTATGTATAACTGAAATTCTCACGTTGGGCAAACTAAATGGAGAAACTTAAGATAACACGTATACACAAAATGGCGTTCAGAAAGTATATTTCACACTGAAATGAAATAACTTCAGTAAGCTGAATGCAAAAACAGAAAGTATTTCTGTTTAGATTATTTTCATTCCTACTGTTCATAAAATATTCATGCAAACTGCACGTTCCTAATCGCCGCGACGCCTACCCTCTTTAAAAAAATTTAAAACATCATTCATGATTTTAAATAACATAATGTTATAAATGTATTGTAAAGCATACTTTTGCTAAATCATATTACATGTAAGCATTTCTATTTTGAAAGTTTAAAAATAAGTATCATGGGTTAAATCGATATTCCGCCACTTTAGTTCAGACAACTGAAGTTCTGCAATATTCAGTTTTTAGCTTCTTAAATTAAATGTTATAAATATTAATTAACATTTTAGCCTAACGTTCATAATACTCGCATAATTTTAAATGTATTTTATCCTCACTTTCACAATAAACATGACAACAATACGAGGGAAATTTGAATTGTCTTTAATTAAGATAATTTTTTTAATTAACAAACAGTTTACAAAACTGAAACTGAAGAAAATCGAGAATATTTCATCCTGAACTGAATAAACAACATTGATACCGAAAGGTAGAAAACGTTATTCTTGGGATATCAAATCTGGAGTATGAAGAAATAGTTTACTTTAAACCCTTCCTACATTAAATATTGGCAGTTTATATACGTTAATAATAAACATCCAGGTGCTGAGTTGTTATAGTTTCCTCAAATCACATTTCGTGACAAATGCGCAACTATTTATTAAAAGAGATTCTACAACCTATCAGAAATCTCTACTTCACTTTGCATAGCCAACCGTTTAAATAATGCACCATAAACTAAAATATGAACGACAGCAATCACTCGTTGTTCAGTTTCAGGAAAATGTAACTACTTCACTTTCTTTCATATTGTCTCTCTCTGTAAACACGATCTAAGTCAAAGAGAATGGAAATAATGGAATATTAATGTCAAAACAGTTGTCTCACGCAAACCACCATTGATTAGGGAAGTTGCAAGACGAGCTGTCACTGGCGCACCAGCGTACTTTTCATTTGTCACATTCTGCTGGTGATTCTGGCGTCCGAAGAAGGCAGCTATTGAACCACCAACACACGTTTAAACAGCAGCTCTGTAAACATTACCGCTGCTGCTGCTTCCCATCAAAAGCCTGGCAGAATCGTGTAATTGAGTGGCGTGTGTATAATATCCATGGACCATTTTTCAACAACAACTACTGAAATATTTACATCTTCCTCGTTCGTGTACCGAACAGTTGAATAAAGCAATAAGTGATCATAACCCTCGTATGAACGTAAGCAACTATTTTTCTAATCACTATAATTTTTTTTGTTCTTCTTTGTTTAGTAGCGGGCAGTATAAACATTTGTTTTCCGCTACGATTGAGGAATCCTTCCGCTTTGTGCCTGATGATGGAAAGGATAACTTATTCAGATGAAAGAAAATAATATGAAATAATAGAAAAATTATGCAATATGATTTGACAGTTTCTAAAATGACCACAAACATGCGCCAGAATATTCAAATTTACTTATTACTGTTTAATATTTGACAGCAATTAAATGGATGAATTTTGACTATAGTCAAACACTCGAGGACTGTTTATCTAAAGGTAGCGTTTCATTTCTTAAACGATGTTTGCAAGGACAACAGGATCATATTCAGAAATTCATATGGGGAAAATTACGAAATATCCCATGCAATAAGTCCTTCAGCTAAGACTTAAATCTAAACCAAACTGTAGTAAAATCTCTCTTAACCGCACCCAGTTAATCGACATTATCAAAATAACGGCAGAAAAGGTCGAAATTTAAATCCGAAATTTAGGCCTACAAGATAAGAATATATGTAATGAGCTAACAATGTTAAGATTTAAAGTATAAAACATCTGTGTTATGTATATGAAGCTAAACGTAGCAAGTCTTATACAACCAATGAATTACGAATATAAAAGTGAACTACCGACTCCTTTTTATGCATCAATGTGGGAACTTTTAAGGCAGTATTCATGACTTTCAAAAACAATTCACAATGAAAGACGCCATACTTATTTTGGCTTTTGCTTGTAAAGGTGTACAGAACATTACATGGTCGTTGGTATAAATTTGGACTATGATCACGTTCGTAGATCACAAGTCGACTAACGAAGACTCTTTGAACGTCTGGTGCCCGTGTCCGATATCTTAGATTTAGTTGCATGTTCGGAGGAAGTTCAGTGCTAGTGGAGAGGAGGTACAGATTTGGATGGAAGTACACAATTACCGCCACTCTCCCTCAAGATGACACTGAAATAATCGACACGAACTGGGAAAGAGGTACGATGATAAGGACAAAGAAGAAGACACGCAGAATAAGAGAGTTACGTAGAAGGAAACTGGCATAAGATTGCAAAATTTCATAAAAATTGCCGAACAGTGTTTATCTATGTCAACATATGATCGTTGTGAAGCTTCATTAAATACAAAGCGAATTTTTAAAACTCCAGCAACAATCTTGAAAGCAAGCAGACATTCAAAATTATATGTCGTCACAATATGGAATTATAACTTCCATATAACAATATATATGGTAATATACAAATGTTGTTTAATTTTGTTTTTCTGAAATATATCCTACGCATGTGTTTTGATTTTAAATAATCTATACAAGTTTCAATATTATTCATTGACATTATTCGATAGATCGAAAAATATGACCAACGTTCTTTGCATGTTGGATTTTATACAAATGCCATCACAAAACGTAAACAGGTAAGTTCTATAAATATACATTCAAGTATCCGGGCAAATTTCGTATGCGAAATAGAAGAATCCTATCGAAAATATCTCATCCGTAAATTTCCTACTGCTGCCGGTTAAAACAGATTATACTGTACTGGTGTTTAGTGATTTTGTGATTTTATTGGTTAAAGAAGGTTTCTTGAAAAGACTCTTTAAGGAAAACTAGCTCCTATTATGCTACATAAAAAACAAACCACGAAAGCTCCACGCAGCGGGCTTTCGTCAGAAATCGAAATCAGTTCCGAAGACGTATCCAGTAAGGTATTGTTGGAGCACTTCATAATTATTATCTAGTCTTTCTAATTTTTAAGTTCGTTACTTCCAAAACATTTCTTATATTTTCAACTTTATCAGGAAAAGTTAAAAACCGGTTACATTTGATGTCACAGTTTACACATTACTTGCAAATGATAAAATAACCAAATTCTGGCAGCATTAAAAATAACTGCTCATTTGTTGGAGGTTTTCAAGTTTCTATGATTATAATATAAGGTATTTTCTCCCGCCTTTCTGCATGCCTTCGTGGCGTAACGGTTAGCAAAATCGGCGCGTATTCGAGAGATCCAGATTCGAGCCGCGGCGAAGGCATTGCTCATTTTTCATATCTCCTGCTTAAAAAAAACCTAACGACTCTACAACATAACATTAATGAGGTTTCTCTTTATATATCAGAAATATGAGACGGATCATTTCAGAAATTAACGCCTAAAAAATCTCTCTACGCCAGGGGCAAGACTTAATACAAAAATTCATTGCTTGTATATTGGTAGAAATATTTCATAATTTAGAAAACAGCAATAACCCAAAATTAAGCTTCTCTGTTTAAAAGATTAACTGCAATTTTAAAAGTTCTGTTGTTCATCCTTGTCTTTCCAGTATAAAGTTAAAGGTTTATGTAACTTCGTTGATGAAAATGTGAAAATTGAGGGCGAATGTAACCTTTTGTGTATAATAAATAAGAGTATAAATAAATAATGAATAAATAGGAGTTGAACTAGCTTATTTAATTACAGTAAAATAAACTACGGTTATTTTTCTGCAAAATATCGGTACTTACATAATAACACAACCGCTTTGGCGCATTTTGGCGATTTCGCGAATTGAAAAAAAAAAAAAAATTCCAAATTATCGATATTTAATGTAAGTCGATAAATGTTATCAACACAGGAAAACATCCCGTAGCAAGTTAAAACACAAATTTTAATTATTAAATAAGGATTACGTGACACATTGTAAAACAAAACACTTAAATTCTTCTCCGAAATTTTCTGTAATTTTTTTGCGCTAGTCTTCCCTCCAAGTACACAGTGATCTGTTTTCGCTTAAAATAATCAGATGATTGTTGAAACTCGGCACTGAACAAATCTCGGCAGCACCGGCTATCTGCCAAACGTATCTCATCGTTGTTCTGTCTGTCTGGTGATATTGCGGTAAAATTCTGTATTCCTGCTAAAATTTTAATATAGTTTCTTTAATTGCTGGCAGATTCCACAAGCGCATATTTTAAAATTATATTCAACACAAAAAAATATTTGTTTACAAGAAACTTTGGAACTTGGAATACATCAAAAGGAATGAAAAGAAAATGACGACTTCGCTTGACTGAAGGATTGCTGTGAGCAGAGTTGCCGAAATTTGGCCCATTCTGAAAATTTTTCGGCCTCTGCTAAGTCGTTTGTTATAACACGTAAGTACCGTAATGTCTGCAGAGGACTTTAAAAATGAAATTGGTCCGTATTAATGTTACACAGGTAGCAATCTACGAAAAACTTACGCAGTATCTCCCAGATTTAGGAACTTAACAGTTAGAGATCAAAATCAAAACAAAATCAAATATAATTAATATATGCTTCGCACAAATCGTGCCAATAACTGCTACAAAATTGATGTAAGATAAACAAATACAACGAACTTGATTAAACATTTTGTGATAGTCTAAAAATAAAAGACAATGTTTGAAGTAAATTAAATATATTTGCATAGGGTAAAATGGGAGTGGTATACTTTCAAATGAAAGTAATACATAAATTTTGGTAAAATATCTATCCGGTTGCAACGAGTAGCGTATTCTTTGCACTTTGGGCCAGAATTTTTAGAACTGTAATCAGACCACAGCAAATATAGTTTTGCTTGCGGAAAGGCACGATAAGAGAAACAGATCAATATCACAAAGATAAGTACGAGTTTATCTAAGCGAAATACACTGTGACTTTATGAAGGGCGCATCCAGTCAGATCATGGTCAAACCTAAGATCAAGGCGAGAACAAAAAGATCAAGGCAAAGAACTATAGAACTGAAAGTATTGAAAAATCAACCTGATAACGCAATTAATTGTATAATTAATTATGGCAAAATATTGAAGGCCACTCTAACTAGACAGGCGGATGCTGTAGTAGAGGATATTTTACGGGAAACTAACTGATAATTATGTTGCATCTGAAAAAGTCCACAAAAACCGGTGCAAACTGATTACTTAGTTGTAAGGAACCGGATCTGGAAAGAATCAACAGTGTTTCACGGCTTTAATCATTCGGCCATTCATTTCTTGTCCGCAAACCTGGATTCAAATACGAGCTGAATGCAAAGACTTAAGGCACCCCAAAGCAGACTT
>KK118539.1:295537-320096 GCA_000611955.2 Stegodyphus mimosarum
TAATATATGTAAAAAAATAATGGATACATTAAAGATTAAATTAGCAACGTAAATTTCCCTTCTCAATTCTAAAAATAGTAACCTCTCTCTGCACTGCGTCATTTCTAGATTAATCCATGTCATATGACTCTTACATAATTCTTATGATGTAAATGGAACTAAAACTCGAACAGCCAATAATAATTTTACAGAAGTATTAACTATCCAATCAAAATGCACTGTGAACCGAAAGTAACTCAGTCTGAATTAAGATTTCACCCTGAACATAACACTTGCTCGCTACTGTTCGGCCTAGCTGGATTGCTGTCTGCTGCTTTCGTCTTCCTGCAAAGTTATCAAAAATGTAAACCTCTTGAAATAGGCACAAATAATGTGCCAAGTTGTTTGTGACCTAAATATGTTTACTGAAAACAAAATAAAGATTTAATCTGCCTCGACTGCCAAATTTCTTATTCAGTGTGGATCGGCATCTCAGCATTCTACGACATCAAATTTCCTGCTCGTCATTGACTTCTAAATTTATTTATATTATTTCGTATATATATATATATATATATATATAGCGATTTTATTGAGTCCAGCTAGCGTAATTTCGTAAAATATTTAATATTTATAAATATACATCTCATGATTTAAATACAGTTTTATCACACTGATGTAGTAAATATATTCTTAAGAACTGCGATGATTGCTTTTAGATCGTTTAGTTCGCTAATAACAGGCAGATTAAATACCAAAGATAAATATCTTACGCTTTACTGAAAGTGCACACTGTGTTAGGCATGGAAGCGTTTTATTTCAGGTAGAGGCAACATATTACTTTAGACTGCCGTGTTTATTGACTAAAATGCAAAGATATATATGTTAAATTTTGCCGAATGACAGCAGTCTGGCACGTAGATAAAAATGTTTTATTTTGAGAATTTTCGCCATTGTTTGCTTTCAAATCGCTGAATTTGTTAATCAAAAATTCATTACATTCATATAAAATACAAAATAAATTAGAAAAAATTTCGAAATTCAAAATTTGGGTGCATATGTTCGAGTGGAGCTATTCAAAATTATGATGGCTCTAGGTGCGATATTTTTCCACAACGCGCCGAGCATACACACAAAGATATTATTCATTATTTAATAAAATAGGTAAATGAATCATTACGTACAATTTCAGAAACTAATTAATTTAAATATTTTTTTCAAATGTTCTCATTGTGAAGGTCAGTAAATAAAGAGTTAAATTAATTTTACATGATTAAATAAAATAATATAAAAAGATAAATGCTTAGCGGGATTATTAATCCTGGTATTCTATGAATCAATTTACTACGTAATTATATTTCCTTGTTAAATCAATTCCAATTTCTGACACCGTAATTTCACACAATAGAGCAAATAAACCTCATTTTACAGCGAGATTGAGGCAAAAATTTAACCAATAGGGTGCGCAGATAACAAACTAACCGTTCACATAACACTGAAATAGTTCGACTAGCTTTGTGTCCACTGTTCAGCTTCTAATTCACGTAAATGTCGCGTGATAAACATCAAAGGTTGTACAAACCCTTTATTCATTAACCAAATTCTAACTGCAGCTCGTAATGAAAGCATTCCCTCCCACTTAACGGGAAGGGACACGATAGCTTATCACTGAACAACTACGCGATATCTGGATATCTATTTACTGAAAAAGTCACGTGTTCTCCAGATAACCCTATTTAAATACTCGCTAAAAGAAGAAGAATGCTTAAGAGTACATGTTTCTTCACTTACTTATCACAAGAGGATTTACGTCATATTTTAAAATTTGGATTACGTACCATCTAGTTTCTGCACAATCAAATATAACGTCGACCCACTTGTAACTCTGCGCGGGGGCCGCAAATAAAAGCGACGAATTATTTCGTTAGTTATTTTATACAGTACAGTTTTTTTATAGTTTACGAAATGTTTTAGTAGTCTCGTTCTATTAGTCTTCTGTTAACATAAGTGATCGAAGAAGTCTGAAAGAAATATTTTTAGCGTGTCAACAGCTACACTTAATTTCGTAGTAAGCAAATATCTGTTACAAGAATTACAGTATCTTCTCGTGTATTTTTTCTCCTTTTTAACTATTTTTATCCTCCGAAAATCGAGAGGGGGAAAATTATGCTAGTAATCTAATTCCAAATACGAATCTAATTCCAAATTGCATTTACAATACGAACATAACAAATGAACAGTAGTCACGGATACAGTACTGCTAACTATCATAATATTATTTCTTTAAAAGAAACGTATATTCCAATAAGAATACCTAGTAATAATAGCATTATAATATCTGATAAATGATGAGCCATTATCAGGTGGTAAGTGAGCCGAACTGGCTCAGTTACCTTGTAATGCCTCAGGTACACTTCACATGAATGAGTTCTTGACCCCTTTTCCCAAGAGGTACGAAGAACAAGGGGGGCGAACGGAAGGCACAGATTCGGAAACATCCAATACATCAGCAGCAGATAAAGCTACAATGAACTGGAAAGTAAATAATAGAAGTATGACGAAATTACATGTTCGGAAAGTTTTTTAAGTGTTGAGAATACCTGCCACGTCCGGATAGCTTAACGAAGAATCTGCCAAAATACATTTCATGTAATAAATGCAATGGAAAATAAAATGGATGAAATGCTAATACAAAATGAATGCACTGAAAAATAATCAAAAGCATACAATTTAGCAACAAACTAACCCTCCAAACTGTCTACAATAGAGAAAGGGAAAAATTATGCGAATATTTTAAAATTTTTCATAACTTAGCGATAAAATGCTGGGGGAAGGGAATGCGCTAGAAAATACGGCATTCATTTGCTTTATGCACTTTTCATAAGCAGCTATTTAACACAGACAAGTATAGAATGATTTTCCGTTACACATCTTTATGGAATGATTTTCCGTTACACATTTTTAAATATATTTTTATATCTGACTATGTGTTTTTTCAAAGTAGAATTTGTTTTAAAGCAATGGCTACCAATGAAACTCAGTAAAATATCATTTATGTGTCTGAGAATCCATGTGTTCCTCAGCAGTTATATGTTCAGTGACGGCAGTTATTTCCAATAAACATGGTTTACGAATAAAATTATGTGGTATGGTGCTCTTAAACCATACGTCTCTAATTTGATTAAATATTTTCTTTAAGCTACGTTGCCATGTTACATGTGCGTGCAAGTAATATGTTTCAAAACTATTGAAGAAGTCAAACGACAAGAATCAGCGTAATATTTGTAAATTTTGAAGGATTCGTTTCGATGGTTTAATTATAAAACCCCTGAAACTTGTTCTGAAATCATTATTAAGTGTGTTATTTTAACCTTAAAGTATCATTATAATAAAAAAAACATTTACACTTAGCCGAATGGCAACGCAACGGATCATAAAAGACAAAACTACTTTATTCCGGGCAACGCATTGCTTTTTAATAGTCAAGCTTGCTAATTAAACTAGAAAGATGAATAACTATCTCACATTTTGCCGACTAGCAACAATCTGGTACCTTGGAAATAAAAAAGCTTTTATTTTGAACAGTATTGACACTGCTGGCTTTCAAATCGCAGAATTTGTTAGCGAAAAATTCATTAATTTCGTTCAAAATATTAAATAAATAAAAATTCAAAATACCAGCTTCGAGGTGGACATGATCGGTTGGAATACAATGAGTATTCAAAATCTGATGGCTTTAGGTACCGTCGTTTTATCAAAATGCGAGGAACATACGTATATGAAACATACGAAAGCAAACTTTTAATTGGCGAGATTAGCTTTTTACTCCTCTTTTTAATTTGGATATTTCTCCTTCCTTTCCTAAAAGTAGTAACTGTTTATAATATGTCAATATAAACTGCTTTATTTCAAAATTAATCCGCATCATGAGATCTTACATAACGCTGCAATGTAGATACTTCTTAGCCAATCACTGAATAAGACTCCAGTTGAAATCAACACCCTTTGATTTACATAGAAACGCTTCTTTCTGAATGCATCGATGCTTTCTGCTTCCATAGCGCTAACTCTTAACCGCTTGCTTCTGTCTATCATCCGCCCACCACCGGCCGAGCGGTAAAGACGCTGAACACTGGTAGTTCGGTCCGAGGTTCGAATTCCGTGAACCGGCTGGCTGCATGGGCGTTTTCGTGGTTTTCCCCATGTGTAACGTATATACGAGCCAGTTTCCCTTAGAAAGTCCTCCACGAAGGCATCCCTCCCTTTAAGCAGATAGCCCGCGTATGCTCTGCCATAATTGAATAACCTAACCTGTCTATCATCCATCGTGTTAAAACGTGCTAAGCTTCCAAAAGTGTGAGATGCCTAATGCGCACATAATGATGAGTGAATCGGAATATGCCTTCTAAAAATTGCTTTACTCAGTAATAAAATTATTTTATATCTATGGTTACATTTGTCTGCAAGTTTCAGTCTTCTACTATGCAAATACGCATTCCGTTACAACCGTCGGCCATGATTAAAAAGGAATTTGTGGCCTCTTACCCGCATTTTATAAAACTTATAAGTAATTACATATATGAATATAAATAAATTTAAGCATTAGGACTAAAAATCTTAGAAAAAGCCATAAGAACACCTAGATGTAACCTAGCCCTTATGTTTTCCGTAAATCCTCGCAAAAAGAAAAACATTTTTTTTTAAAAACAATATTTGAACCAAAAATGCAAATACAACGTGAAAAATGGAACTTAAGAGTACCAAAAACATTTGTTAATCTCTTTTGTTCAAAGCTTCAAACAGAACTTCTCAACGAAAAATGTTTTGAAGCCTTAAATCAAGTCGACTGTATATAAATATAAATTTACTGTATAGAAGTATAAATATATATACAGAACCTTCATTATTTAAGAACAGAAATTTGTGCACTTGTTTTAACTAAAAAAGGAAATGGTACCGAAAGCCTGTTTCTCTGAAGTATAGTATCCGGATAATCGAATTTGATTTATATTATGGTTGCCAGTGCGTTAAAAATGGACCCTTCATTAAAGTTATTCAAATTTTTAACGAAAAGCTGAGTAAGAGAGAAATATTTCCTCGAATTATAAGTAGAAAGAGCCATACTAAGTACTTCGTTGCCAAAATTTAAAAAAAAGGAAAAAAATCCAGTTTGAAAAATAAGGCACAAGCGAACCGCGTATGGAAAAATCGATCTAAATAGAGTTCTCTGCATCTGAAAGATAAAGATTTCTTCACTGCCCTCTTTTATATTTTTACTTTTTTTTATTTTATCAAAGCGAGGGTTATTTCGATCTAAGAGTGTCTTCACCTGGCAGTAGTGGCAGAAAAAGCCATTTTTTCTCCACTTCCACGCTGAGAGTGAAAGATATACACAATCTCGGACGATCGTAAGGAAAGAAACGCGAACTTCCTGTTCCAGAGAGTAACAAAATAAGCACGGAGTAGTAAATCACTTCATGCAAATCGCAAAGACGGAGAAAATCCCCCTCAATTGCTTTTGATTTCTGTATTTGATTTACCCGCCCTGACTGCATCCATTACTCTCTCTCTTTTTTCCTTACTCTCTCTCTTCGTGGAATTTTTCTGACCGAGAGAAACTTGTTCAGTCTGCCGACGTGAAGGGACATTGGGATACGTAAAGCGAAACATCTCAACATCTCTTTTGCGAACACAGTGAAGTTCGGATCTCGAAGGGGTTGGAAAAGAAAGAAGTCACAAAATTTCTCTTTTTCAGAGGCAACAACATGCGAGATACCAACTCAGAATTTTGATTTCAAACTGTGGTTAGAAAGCGCAGAATGGAATACATAAAAGAGCACACACTTGGAGCAATGCAGTCTATCGCTTTCCATTGATCTTTGACTGTATATAAACATTTCACGCAGCTTAGATTCGAGATCAGAATACACCATGATTAAACAATTAGCTTCAGCTGTTGTTGCTATACGTTTGCCAACAACTGACTATTTTCAATCCTACTGACTCCTAGTATTCCTTGATGGCTGGCGTTCTACTTCAAGTATTTCTGGGTTGTTGTGTTGAGACTTGTCTCACTTGTTCGACAGTAACATCACCACAAATCCATGAAATTCATCGCGGCAAAGGGAGCAATATTGCGCCTGTCGTTGGCAAGAGCCTTGAGCATCATACATGTGACAGTACTGAGCACATTAAAATGAGAGATGAGTGAGTTTGTGGACTATTTTCTAAGCAAACTTACATCACATTTAATTAATTAAGGAGAAAAATCAAGAAACCATCATGAATTCAGCCTGTTTGCTGGACCTGGCCGTATTATTAAACTTAAAATATCTCCATAAATTCTTCCATAAAAACGGCATGTTAAATTTCTTGAGAATTCTTCAAAATTATAGCCTTCTATAAACTCAGTTTTACAGACTTCTGTGGAAGTCTGTAAAATTTTAAATATAGCTTTTATACAGTTATATGTATAGATTCATAGAGGTATGTGGAGCTATTCTTCAAATACTTGGATAGAAATTCTATAAAACGTTGCAGAAAAGTTCAGAGAATCTTAGAATAGGAAGCACATTAACTAATTCTAACATGTTTAATTAATTTCTAAATAACTTACTGTAATTCAAACTAAAAATATACAAATTATGAAAACTTTCTAAGTTCTCAAAAAATTCACCAAGTGGAACAAAACTTGAGAATAAATAATAACAATTTAGTCCCTTTTTCTTATTTATCAAATCTTTTTAGACATGGGTAAATAATTAATAAATTCTTTATTTCTTGACACTTAATGACGTTGTTTAAATTCTGATAAAGTTTGTAGCTTGGACAGAAATTACTAGAAATTACCTTCATCACGGACTGTAGATGCTCATCGGTCAATCTGGTTCGTTTCTTACTAATTTTCAACTATGAAAAAAAGCTGTTCACATATAAATGCTTTTTCCAAACAAAGTGTTTATTTTAGTGCAAACATTCGTAACTGAGTTTTCTGTATCTTCAAATCTTTCAATAAGATTTATGAAGTGAATCGATTTGGTTATAAAATGAAAATAATATAAACTCTGACTTCAAATAAATAAAATATTGAAATCTTTACAACACCAAGTTTGCAGCAAATACACAATTGAAATGTATTTATGGGCTGCAAAAAATTGCTTCGGGACCACATGTGCGCCTCCAGTTTAAGACCCCTGACACATAGTATACCATAAACTGAAAATTTACTTTGATTACTATTGCAAAATTATGCAGATGTCTGTAGAATACCACTCTATAAAGGCTTAACAAAATTTCTATATGATACTGCTAAGCGACATTTATATAGAATTCTGTTACGTGACAGCATAAAATTTTACAGAATTTTAAACAGAGGCATTTCTATAGAGCTTTTCAGGAATTTATAAGCAGCTGTTACATTCTCTATAAAAATTTTTGTAAGGCAGACTTATTTTATTCATTGGAGAAAATGTGAGATATTAGCTCCTTTGAAGACAACAAAATAACTTCGAAAGAGAAAAGAAATTTCTTTTCGGAATTCTTGTTTACAAAGAAAAGAATATAAAACAGACTTAGAAAATTGAAATATCATTCAAATTATCTTTTGTACTCATATTTTACACTCATATTTTTAAAATGATTTTAATGCTACAGGTACAAAAAATGCTTGGCTGATAAAGATCCCTTAGAGGTTTTTCAGCCATAACCCTCTTATTTTTCCGCTTGATGAATCAAAATTTGTTCTGAAAACGTCGATTAAGTCTTCGTTTTGAAAAAAGGTAACCAGCCGGCCAAAAAACCTAGAAACGCGCCGAAAGATAACTACAGGTCTTTGCTACCTGTAACTACAACTCCTTTTCCTGTCAGTCCGATGCTGTCTGGAAGAAAAATAAATATTTGCTGGAAATAAATATAAATTGAGGCTATAGATGAATGTAAATTGGTTGCTTTTTTTTTCCCATAGATGAGCGCACATTCAATGAAGCATTTTGCTGATTTTCTTCTTCTGCAAATCATACTGTTAAACCTTCAGCTTCATGTTTTAAGACTAGCTGCCTATTATCTCATGGAAATGTTTTTCTCGTACAACTCTCTACGATGTTTTTTTCAATAAGAATAGATCATAAAAGATTACTAGCATGTTGAAGACTTGCCGCCCTTAATTTTTTTCTGAAGTGTTTTTAATAATGAAGAATCTTGTTTATTTACATTTTTATATTAATATTTAAATTAACAGTTGATGGTAAAACGTAGCAACAAGCACAGATGTGAAAACAAAGACATAACTATATTTTAGGTTTCTTGAACATTGTTCCCATATCAGTGATCAGGATAGCAGGTTTAGACCTTAAATATTACACCATCTTGAACTGTTTAAGAATTTAAGGCCTAAATTTTCTAAAACCATTCACAAGGATAACGTGATTTTATAGTGTGTGAATAGTTTTCTTTCCTTACTGGAAACAATACAGTGTGGCTAGAAAGTCCCTTTACACCTGAACTGAATTCGTGTAACAGTCCAAGATGGTGTAATATTTAAGGTCTAAACCTGCCATCCTGATCACTGATATGGGAACAATGCTCCTCACGTGAAAGTCAACGTGAATGTTGTATAACTGACAGGGTGGAGGAGAATAAAGTCTACGCGTTGACCAATTCATTGTCCCGCCTTTCTGTGCTTTGTGAAGAAGAATGGCAGATACCAGCGACTTCAGTTTGGCGGAGAGTTTAGTAAGAAGTAAGTGAGTCCATGAACGGAAGCACAACAATGAAAATAAGACACAGGTGATGGATGGGTTTCGTGAACAGTTTGGTATTACATTACATTCATTATATTATCACCTAGTTGTCAAATTTTTATCACGTTGGAGAAGAAAGCTTTTCGCCTGGAGATTGCTTTGTATTCACTATCCCGTTATCTTTGGCCGCCTCGAAGTCCGGACCTTAAGACATCAGACCCTGTGGGGATGTTCAAATTATTCGTCAGGAAGAAGCTGTACAAGGACAACGATATTCGGCGTGTAAGTATGCTTGAAGCCTTCCAGCCTGTGATATGCAGCTGCTAAAGCGAATGAGTAGGAAGATATTCAAGCACATGAAGCTGTGAAAGGATAATGGTGGTGCACATATGGACGTTTTGGGACAAATAACTGTAAGTGTTATTGCAGCTACAATGAAATAATTGCATGTATAAAAAGACTTTCTGGTCACCCTGTATATTTGGAAAAATAGTGTTCATTAGTAATCAAGTGCACATTAAAAATATAAACAGCTTAAAAGCCGAAAATACACGTCCATGTGTTATGATTGCAATACAGTTATATTAATTGCACAATACTGGACGACATTGCTTTTATTCTTTTCTGCCCATCACGAATTGATTACCTTTTTTTTTCCATTTTCCATTTCGGTAGGATTTCCTTGTTTCTGGGCAGTAGTTTTGATGAAGAAAAGCTATAAACTGTATTTATTATTTCAAAACATAACAAATATAACTTTCTTTAATAACCGATGTTGAGACTTCTTTTTTTTAGTTTTGAGTGTAAGAAAAGATATTTATGGGATTGTTTATTCTATAGGTGTGCCTCTCTGATGACAACACTGATGATGTTTATTACCAGTCTCTCTGATTATGTTTATTACCAGTCCAAATGATTTTCGAGATAATCTTGGACTTTGATTCCTTTATTTTATTTTACTTTACAATTACGAATCTTTTCTGTATAGTGGTTCTTTTATTTAGATCTTTTAACTACCAGAATTCTTGTTTTTTTCTCTAGTATTATTTAGTAATCTTTAATAGTTTAATGAACTTTTAGTTCTCCTGGATAAGTTATTATAATGTTGTCTATTAATAAGCAGGGAATTTTTTAAATTACGTATTTATTTAAGTATAATGATTTTGTATTTTGAAGTAACATTAATTTTTTTCTCTAATTTTCTAGTTTGAAGATCAAAGACGACATCAATGAAACGTCTCTAATATACATGTTAAATATCTTATTCATTATTTCAGTATTTGTTATTGGACTGTTTTTGCTAACATTCAGCTCTGGATAATGAAAAGTAAACAAAATTGGGAATTTGTCTTTTGTAACAGCCTTGGCGAGAAAGCAGATTTGGCGAGAAACGATTACCGACTTGCGCATGTGCGAGAAACAAACGGTTAACAATCTAACTTGTTTTTTGTAATTGCATTTTTTTAATGTAGCTGAGTTTCATTACGAAATGCTTGTTATGGTTATTATTTTCAAACTTCCATTAGCGGAAAAGAAGCTGTAATTGATGTTTGAGGCAACAACTGAGGAACTGCGGCCACCAAAAAAATTCTATAAAAATGAATTTTGTGTATGCTTATATATTTTTTTAATAAATTGCTACAAGATTGTAGTAAGTAAAACAATCAATTGAAGTTTTCCGGTAAATTTAATAATGCACAGAAATTTCTTGTATGCTCATGTATGTTATTATTTTAAATAAATTGCTTACCTAGTTCTATTAAATACGATAATTAATGCATTTTTTAAATGAGTTCTATGGCATTATTTTATCATTTTAAATTAACTGCTGGCAAAATGACATTAAATATAGTAATAAATACAAATTTATATTAAAATTCGTCTCTCTCTCTACCTATACATATACAAATATAAACATTAAAATTTATAAATTAGAAATAATAGATTACACTATCCTAGAAAACTATAAATTGAATTAAAAGTACCGTAAAATTTATAACAAAGTAAGACGCAGAATGCTAAGAAGACTTAAAAAAATATTTGACAAAGTTTTAATAAATTATTATTTATTTTTTATTTATAAATCAAAATTCAAATATTATTAACATTATAACATCATAATCCAACTATTTATATTTTAATGCTTCAAACCTACTTCTCAAGGAGTAATAACATAAAATACTAAAACCTGAACAATTAACGAGTACTGAATTCACAGTTCGTTCTTCTTGACCTTTTCAGCAAAATTTTATATACATTTTCATATATATAAAGGTAGATATTAAACTTTCATACATATAAAGGTAGATATTAAACAACTTATGATGTATAGGTATTGAATGAATTGACGATTTGTCGTTTACTGTAGTCGGCTTTGTTGTGGAACCCAAATAATAGTGCCGTACTTTCTTAAACCCGAATTGCACTAACGCCATTTTCTGCCGCCAAAGCCACGATAGAAGAAAAGCCCCCAAAATTTTTCTTTAAACGTCTAGAAAAAGGAAAAATCACAATGATACTTTTTTATGAAATTTATTTTTAATGATATTCGCACATGTTTAAATATGGACTGCATGCTTAATTCTGAAATATTATTAGTAGAAGAATAGCCTCAGAAAGTATAAGAATGTTTACGTGAATCAAAATATAAGAAAGTGGATTATAATTTCAATGAAATGCATTTTTGAGCTAAATACATTTACTTATTACGAAAAATATTTAAATGCATTCAAGTTCAATAACTCATATAATGAGTTTAAAAAACGTGTACACAGTATCCAATTTCATTTATATCTTTCAAGGAAAATTAGCAGTTTATTACCAATATCGTGACGAAGATATGCGCAGATTAGCTTTGATCCAATGCACTCACTTTTTTAACTTATATGCACGTAAATCTTTCTCTCTCAATTTGCATGAATACACGCAGTTTCGTTTGGAAAAGGAAAATTACGTTGAAAAATTCTACACGGTCATTCTACATCCGACTTATAAATCATCATACATATTTATTGCAAGAGAAAAATGCAGAGGAAAAACCCCAATTTTGAATTATCACAATTTTGAATGATTCTTGCTTGACACGTCAAGTAATGCGTGGAAGTTCGGAGACGTTGGATACGGTTGAACGATTCGTAAATAAGATTAAATGACTGCCTTAAAAGGACGAGCCGTAATTCCTCTCAAGATAACGATTCACATTATGTTCAGCCATTCGAAGAATGTGGAATTCGAGCACTTTCAATTTTTCAAATGCAATTCATAAATATGTCGCAGTGAGCAGAAAAGAATAATAATTTTACAGAATACTCCAAAAATTTGTGCTTCATGCCTCAGTGTGCAATTTTTCGAGATGTTTAGCTTGTTTAAATTTTCAAGAGACATTTCAAGATTACATTTGATATCAGTCAATGTCCATAGACTCCTCTGGTACGTCTGCTCGCTGAAGCGAACCACCGGGTTTTCTACGATCGAAGAATCCAACGAACCTAAGTAGAGGAAACCGATCCTTGGACATTATTTCCACAGATCATACGTATACGTTTTTAAAAGCTGCTCATGGTTCACACGTGCTCCGCTGATGCGAGACTCTTTTGAGACCGGTCACGTGCTTTTGAGTTAAGCCCTCGCCCGCATAAGAGAATTGTCCAAGACAGAGTCCCGCAATAGCCTAAACGTCAATTGTTTACGCCAGACGCCATCGCATGGTTGAGTTTTGTCTTCTTCGAAGATAAGAAGTCGCTTCACGATGCGCGTCCGCACGTCCTTCAGAGATTTTTAGAGCCCTGAACCCAAGATGATTTCGTTTGAAGGCGGAGGCATTGTTTCCTTCTCCCTCCATAGAATACCAGTCAAGAAACAATAACTCGGAAATTGAAATAAATTCGTGATGGACAAAATAGCAGCACATTACCTGGCTTCCTACAATTGAGGAAGCAGAAGAAATTATTGCATGATTTAAGAGACTTTGCCTCTCTTCCTGGTGTTTGCCTCCAGTAATTTTCAGAAGGAATGCTGAAATATTACGATCTTACAACAACAAAATATTCATACTTAGCAAGCTTTAAATATTCTTCATATATCTCAAAAGTTTTGCAGAACAAGAATTTACACTTTATGCTATAGGTAACACGGAAGATTCTGATAATCCGAAGAGTCGTTCGCAAATGAAACAGACAATTAACGCCTCTATGAATCTGAATAAATACAAAAACACTTTCCATTGCTTTTTAATTTGATTCTTATGTATGATTCAGTTCAAAATTTATGCATTAATCGTCAAGGGTTGTGGTATTATTTCTCCTTTACGATGTTCACTTCTTTAATTTCTGTGTTTCATTTCATACCTGTTTCATTTTTCGTCTAGGCAAGGAAGACTTTGTGTTCTCTTATGAATATCAAAAAATGTAAGAAAAAATCCTGAAACGCTTTTACACTTATGAAAATTAAGAAAGGAATGAGTACTAGGTAAATAATAAATAATTCGAAATACAAAATGCAATAAAAAATTCATTTCGTTTTTTAGGAGCAGTAATTTGAAGATCATTTCCTTTTCATTCCAGTAGGATGTTTTCTGTTGGCGCAAGTATGTAAAATCGCTTTTCGAAGAGAACTGTAAAATTTTAACCAAGCTTTCGAGAATTTTCGGAAAGGTTACTTAGAAGAATTTAAGCGTTAATTCAAAAGCCAATGTCTATAGTTTCTGTTTCTTTACGAATACGATGGCAAAATGCATCTTGAAGAGAGATATAGCTAACAAAATCAAAGGAATCATAAAGGAAGCAATCAAAAAGAAGTGATCATACCATCATATGTAAAACGGGATGTGAAATTGCTAAAAATTAAATGTTTTGCTAAATACATCAAATATGCAGTTGCTAAAACACATAGATTAACTTTCGTAAATATGTTCCACAGTCATACTAATTGGGCAAGTTAATGTACAGAAAGTGTATTAAAATATGAGAAAAAATTTAAGATAGGTGTACCAGATGGTTGACTTCATCTGCAAATGAAATAAGGAATGATGACGACATTTCGAAGCAAATTCAGTGATAATTAGGTATATCTTCATTTTAACAAGGCTATCTGAATGAAGGGAAAAGTCAACAATGTTAGAACATATTCTAAAAGAACGCACATTGATCTGGATATATAAGAAGATTATAGCGTTATGTACAATTTATTATTCTTGTTATTATATCCAACTGATTAACAGGATTTGGAGTTGACATACTACAACTACATATACCACGGAAATAACAAAATTTCAAATGCTGCAACATTGCAACCATATTCTCATTGAAAACCATTGACCTAATTCTGGTTTCACTTATGCTCAGTTGTGTGACTAAAGCGTCACGGCTATAATATACGAAGTTTTCTTTCACGATGTAACTAGCATCGAATATGACATCACTGTACCCTGCTTCCTGTTGGGACATTGGCATACCCTGCTTAATTCGTGTCCCAGTGTGTGCTTATATTTCATGATGTTCAATAACGCTGACACAATTGCAATACATATTTAATGATTCCCATCGCATCAATAATTTATGCGCATTATTTGCTTCAATAATTATACCAGCTTCAAGTACCGAATATTCTCAGTAATAGACGAAAGCGTGCGTGTGCTCATTGATTGAATAAGGCGAATAGAACTCTTGCCGGAATACTGTAAAAATATTTAACCTCGAAAAAATCGCTCAGCCCAAAGCCATTTTCGCAAAAACGCTTCTGTATAATATCAAAGTATCCACCCGAAAAGACCAAAAAAAGAATCGATAAATCCCAAAAAGGAATCGTGCTTCCTACTTCCCTCCCCTACCACCCCCGTCTTTTTAATGTTACTAAACATCAATCATTGTGTTCAATCCAGGTATAAAAAAAGGGCAAAAAAATATATAAATTTGCCTTCCAGGGTAAAAGAGGGTGATGTCGGAGGAGAGCGCTGGGTAAAATGGGAAATCTTTTTATAATGTGTGTGTGTGTGTGCGCGCGCGAATGTCGTTGGACGCAAGCAAGCACAAGTAGAGAGAAACATACGGGTCCTCTTTGCTAGGCATCTACTACCCTCGGTTTTTAAAAGCTTTCTTCAGTCTATACACAAAGTATTGGAAAATCAAAGTAGTATGAATGGAGGTATGAGTGAAAGAACAGAGAAGGGGAGGGAAAGAAAGCTGTAATGAAAGTAATGGCGGTAGGGTATTTCTCTCTCAGAAAATGGAACTTTTCTTTGCTTTTTTTTAAATTTATTTCCGAACGATTTTCACTTTGATTACGCCGAGCGTGTTAACGTCAAAGAATAAAAATTGATCAGCCCGATCTAAAAGTATTCCGTATAAATTTAGAATGAATAATAAAATGTTAATAAGGAATAAAATTCGGAAATCGATACACGTAATTTTCTTAAAAAGAAAATACATGAAATTTGAAAAATTACCTTCAATGGAAATAGCCTCAGCTATAAAAACCTTTTTAAAACCTTTTTGAAAGTTACTGTTACTTAAAACGTAACTAGAAAGTAAAAATATCGATATATTTAATCAATTAACGAGAGAAAATATTGCAAAACATATTAAAGTTTAAAAATAACAACTGGAAGTCAAAACCTGAAAGAAGTTTCCAGGGAATAGAACAGACTTCAGTGGTTTCCCTTTTGCCCTTATCTAGCAGGACAAGCTCTTCAAACAACGGCATCATTCCCTTCAGAAAGTCCTAACATGTTTTATCAAATGAATTAACTATTTAATCAACAAACACCGAAATTATTAATTTAGAGAAGACTGTAATTGCAGAGAAGAGATTTTTTTTTATCAACTGGAGGAAAATACTTAGGTGATTGTTACTAGAAGCCCAACGCCGAGATAAAGTGAGAGAATGATAAATGAGAACGTTATACCGTTAAATAATAATAATAGTAATAATAATAATAATAAATATTGCTATTCGTAAATGGGGGCAGGAGTATTGTAGCTGCTGGTATTATTTTAATATAGCAATTCGTAGAACAACACATCAATGGTTAAAACTTATTCAGTTTGTTAGAATTTAAAATCATTGAAACAAAACGAACAGACTTGTTACTAAGTGACAACAGACGCTTGTTAATAGCTCAGTTAAAAATACAAAGTATTGAAAATGTCATTAATTTATTTAACAATGGTTAAAAACGGTTACACAAATTACAAATGATATACAAATTGTCATAAAAATGATTACCTACAATATAAATTAGACCAAACAGATGTTTCATTAAAAACCACAATAAATTAAAAGATAAATTTATTAACAACACACACACACACACACATATATATATATATATATATATATAGTGTGTGTGTGCGTAAAACATAAAAATATGAAGGAAAATTATTAATAAATTACTAACCGAATTGAAACAAAAACTAACTGGATTCGCGACAGCCCTTTCAATTCTTAATTTTAATTTAAATGCAACCCCCTTCAAAGCATCCGTATTGCATTCTCAGTCTTCTACAATAAGCTCTAGTTCATTCGCTGCTCAGGATTAAAACAAAGCATTCCGAGCTTTTAAATGCTCCAGATGCTTAATACACTTTTGTCCCATGCTCTGCTCGCAAACATGTAACTAACCGCTTTGTAGCTTCACCTATGGTAACAACGTACATTGCTGTGTACAAAAATTGTAGAGTGAATCATGCGCCCAAAAATGCAGTGGACTGCAAGAATGTTTACGAATAAATTAATGTGTTCTTTTCATCATAGCTCTCTTCTTTATTTCTTTTTGTGAATCTTCGCAATGGGATCTATTCAAGTAATTATGATGCAGATAAGCATCTCATTTTTCAACAGCTATCCACCCAAAGAAATCTAAGCTGCGATCTTCTAATTTATCCAGTCTATTACTCAAAATTATCATATATATATTGAGATATTGAGATATATCATTTACACATATATTGAGATTTTTTTCATTTGAATATGTTTAATATTTTTCACTACGGGATTGCTTCTTCGTCCTCTGAGTAAGTTTTAATTTCATGTTCTCGGTTTACTACTTTTTTCTTTGTATTTTAATTTTTCTATTTCTGCTTTATTTGAATTTTAAATTCAGTAGAAAAGATCTAATTTAATTCTTTTGATTGATTTGACATTGGAACTTTTACTCTGCGTTGGAAAGGACTTCAGAATTTTCAGATCGGCTGTTATAATGAAATACATTAAACAGTTCATCAGTTAATTCTGAATACACAAAAGCAGTGGTTTTCCAGTTGAAGGGGAATTGTAACTGAGTCTGACGTATCCTCCTCTTCATAACGTTACATCAGATTTAATTGAATTTCTCTTCTTTTTTATATTTTTTCTGGTTTTGGTACTTTTTTTTCAGGTTTTAATACTTTTTCGGTCTTAGTTTCACATTCCCTTAATTCTTAATTTCCATATTTGTAAGATATTTTGAAATTTAGTAGTATTAAAGTTCACTTATTTTGGGTCTTTATGTAAAATAGGTTGTAGAGCCATTAAGTTTTATTTGGAAGCAGGAGAGATGAAAAATCAGCAATGCCCTCGCCGGGACTCGAACCACGGACCTCTTAAGTACGCGCCGAGCCTGCTGACCACTACACCCCGAAGGCATGCCAAGAAGGAGGAAGAAATACCATATAAGGTTCTAAATTGTTTACTTTTTGTCTCTATCTCTCTCTATATATAAATTTAATCATTAATTTACTATTTATGATTACCTCTTAGGAAAGGATATGTAAAACTATTACAAATCGAAAATATGAAACGTAGCATTACTACTTGAAAGACAAGAAATGTACATTACTAACAGAGCTGTGTTAAAACTATTAAACGTAATTGTAATAAACGTAAAAGAAATTTAAGATTTGTAATTGCACGCATCAAAATCGTACATTTAAAAAAAGAGAAAGAAATAAAATAGTACATAAAATAAAAACAGAGGAGAACAGTATATACATAAGAAAGTAACCCAGAAGAATGTTCCCTTATCAAAGAGTACCTTTATTCTTCTAAAAAAATCAGCAGTATATATGTATATTACTATGCACTGAGATGCAAATAAAAATTAAAGATCTTCTCTGTGAAAATACAGCAATGGCAATTTCTGAACGCAAACCCTTTGGAAGAAAAGCACTTCCTTTTTTTTTTTTTTTTATTTTTTTTTTTTTTGGTGTGTGTGTATGTGCGTCTGTATCTGTGGGGTAATTGTTTGGACAGTACCTTTTTCTCCACGTAAAACTTAAATCCAACCCAATTTAGAAGGTAATCTGTAAAGATATTCCTTTCTTTCGATAATTTTTATAAGATGTTTTTTCAACTTTTGCATTACAAAAGTTGACATTCAAGATAGGTAGCCCGTGCAAGATTACGAGGAGGGCAAATTTTCATGCGTCCAACTGTGGTTTTTAAATACAAATACCACACAGAGGAAGTGTAAAAATTTATATGGAACTGAAAATGGAATTTTTATTATTTTCAAAATTATCAGTTTTTGAAAATAAAAGTGTTCCATACCCAGATATGCCAGACACTATGTCTATACATTCCTTTCACTGGTTTATGATTCCAGGCTTTGAGAAAAGGAAACCACTTTTGAAACCAGAGCAGATATATTCTTAATTAAAAATGTAATACCATACCATTATTCCACAGTTAATGATTTTAACTAATTAAACGACTTCATACGAGACTCTTACGATCTCTTCTCTCTTCATAAGAAACTCTTATTTTTGTTAAAAATAACAATAATGTCCATATATCTGTGAATAACACGTTAAAGGAGCTATCGCGGTAACATCGATCGTTACTTATATTGCTGCATTTTTGTAACGTAAGCAAATACGATAAAGTTTAACACAGAAATTACGAAAACATTCTCATTAATTAAAATCCTAATAAACTACGCTACACGCTGCATTGCGTATTTATAGTGTACTTTCTCATACATAAAATTTAGCAAATTCTGTATTTTAGCCCAATCCTCAAGAGTTGTAATCTGTGGTATCATGCATTTTTCAAGCTGTGACAGAATAATGACAAGTAATGGTTTCCGTCAAATGAAGCCTCAGTCCGAATTACACGTGCATTTATGTACGAGTATGATATTGCCAAGAGAAAAAAGTACTCGACGCATTTAAACTGCAGAACTTCATCATATTGATGGACCCCAATTGTTTATTTCTTTAATTTTTGAACAGACGCCTAAAGACCGAAACCGAGGATACTGAACAAACGGACATGACTACAAGGATACGAAGGACACTGGGATATGACTAAAATTTTATTACCAAGAACATAAAAATATGTCAGAAGAGTTACTGTAAAGTTTCAAATTTGTCCCAAGATGTCAAACTATGCAAAATATCAAATAGTAACTGATTCATGTGGATATAAAATTATCATTATTTTTATTCCTCAATTAAATAAATCATTTTACTTCCGAATATTATCCCTTCCATGATTGATAATTTTAGTGTATATAATTCATTATGTAAGTTCAATGCATATATTTTAATGTATATATTAATAATGAGAAGCATCTTTGACGATGTACGAAACAAAACAATGAAACACTTAACATCAAGAAACGTAATCTTCTGTTCTTGACATATCAAGAAATGAACTTTCGAAATTTACGCGTTTTTTCGTTTCTCTTCCTAAGACAGATATTTGATTAGGAATTAGATACTTGAATAGAAAGCTATAAATATTGGGAAACAAGGAAACGTGCTGAATGTCTTAGGTAAAGAATCTTATATATAATCCTATATTTAGTTTACATACAATGACTTGAATTTGACTTACAAAACTGAATGCATGGACAGTCATAAAAACATTTACTTCTTAAAAGGGCATACAGACACGGTCATAAAAATATTTACCACTTAATTCATTAAATAAACACATCTTTCTCATCAGCACTGCAATTATGCTCTTCTGCTTGATATACGTTGTGTTTTTAATTCCAAAGGAATACTTTAGGTGTTGGTAAACCCTTTTACTTTGAAAAATAAATTGTTATTACTTTTGAACATAACTGTCGCTAGTGTCAACGCACTTTCGAAGGCTGGATAAATTATTCATAACTGTCTTCCGACCATTATATTCTTCTATCTATTGAATCCTATAGAACTTCGGGTTTGCTGATTCCCTCAAATTCTCGGGTTTGCTCCCCGCAATTCTCCTCAAATGCACTAGTTTATGCACTCCTCAACTGCACTAGTTATTTCTGTCTTTACATGAAATTTAACGTTCCTATACAGATGACAATTCTACATGGACATCCAGCTACAGAACTACAGAAAGACAATCGTAAGAATGTTAAAAGCAGAGCATCCATTGCTTAACAAAATGCATCAAGACTGGTAATGAATATGCTGAAAATTGTTAAATAATTAAGCGTTGAAAAGAAAACGAGGAACTATGCATCTGAGAAGTTTTTGTTAAATCAGAGGACTTTTACACGGCGTAAAGTAAAATTGCTCTCTGCAAGAAACATTTACAGCAAGATGTATATGTGGAGGCTATTTCTTGTTACATTATTCTTATTTCCCAAGAAAAAAGAAACAACGTTAACATAAGTCTCTTCCATTATCACAAAAACCATAAAAAATTTTTGTATTCGCTGGAAATCTCCGACACACAAACAGCTTTGAAATTTAGCGGATAAAGAAAAACCGTTTGAGCAAAATGAAGGCAAGGCATGCAAATAGCAAATATCCAGGATTATCAAAACAAAAGAAGGGAGAAAAAAGCAAAACCAAAAGACAGTTAAGGGTAAAGAACGAAACTCATTCCATTCAGAAAATCGCAGCGCGTACATTCCAAGACAGTTCAGCCCGAAGTTCCTGACAATAAACATATTGACAAGCATCGATTTTGTAATAAAGAAGCGTGTCTCGACATGTTCTGAGCATTTTCGGTTACCTGCTTCCCTCGATTTTCTTTTTTTGAGTTACATTTGTTACACCGGACAGCGATTGTTGTGGCCCCCGTTTTTAACGATACTTGTTTGTACTTACTCCTTTTATTTAAATGGCAAGAATTATTCGTTCTATTAACGGATATACTTTCCAATATTTTCATAAATGCGAGGGAAACGTCGAATAAGTAAATGCCCCATCTGGTTCCTTCCCACCCATCTGGTTTTGTTCCTCTGCATCAAAACTACACATTATTGTTTTCTTTTACCAAAGCCGATTGATTCTACATTAATCAAATTTTTTACGGTACACGAATTCGACAGTGAAAAAGGCGACATCTTATAATAGATTTGGAATAAAATAGCTAAATGCAAGAAGCAAAAATATTAATTTCAAGCAAATGCAAAGTCCTAAACATCTCACAATCGAGCTATCCAGTAAAAACTAACAGTTTTCATTTAATTTGCAATACACCGTAGAAATCCAAATATCCGAAGGAACTAGAACCATAACTCATCCTGGAATAACTGGAACCGCAACTCATCTCGGTTGCTTCTTCTCCGAATGCCAAATATGTATTAAGCAAATAAAAGAACTTCTTTTTTTTGGTTTATCGTACTTTATTTCAACAAAAGATTATGCAGTTTAAATAGTTTTATGTAAAAACAAATAAAAAGTATTCTTTTCCGATTAAAAATTGAACAAGTAAATTAATTATTTTTAGTTTAAATGCACGTGCAATTTCCTATTTCAACCGAAACAAAGCATTTTTTTTTAATTTTCATTTTTTCAAGATTAATTTAAATTAAATTTTTTTCTTTAAAGTTACATAATCTTTTTAAACTTTTGTTGTAAAATTAAGTAAAACATTACATTTTTCATTTGATTTAAAAAAATACAACGATAACCTATTTCTATTCAGTTAAAATGAGTGTAACATGAGTAATGAGTCGTAAAGTAACAAATTCATTAAATGAGCAATACCGCATCCATTTTAAAATTTTGTTTATTACTTGTAAGAAATTATTTATGATTTTTACATCACCATATTTATTTAGCATATATTTAAGCAAGTATCCAATTTTTGAGAAATGAAATAATAGTCATTTTGAATATTAACTCTAACTGAAGTATACGGAATAATTTCATCTCCTTTACTTTAAAATACAGAATTTAATCAATTAAGTGGCACAGAAGTAACAAAGAAACTTAAATCAGGTCTCAATTAAAGCTTGAACGGTTTGCGAAGAATTTACATTCCTCATTATCAAAGCTGTCTGCATAATTATTGATTACTAATGATCTACTATTGACCGACGGCCTTATGTCAATTAATACATATTTTACAAAATGTCAATTAATGCATATTTTATGCAATTTATGCAATTAATACATATTTAATACAACAGATAGTATATTCTTACAGTAAAGTAGTCTATAGAAAAGAAGATGTTTCTAAAAATGTCGTCGTGAAGAAGAAAAATTATTTGCATTAAAGTATAAAATGTATTTACAAATACACAGATTAAATTTTTTTGCTTGCAAAATGAATCCATTTTCAGCATCTGTATGGCCTAATATGGGTAACATACTACTATGTCTACTATTAATATAGACATAAAAATGAAATATTTCAGCAATAATATTTTTCGGTACAGCCCAACTTCGCGGACCAAGGCGGAAATGATCCATTTACCTGGGAAGTGTTAAGACCTTATTAAGCAAAAGAAGTTTTCCTCTCCCCTTACACACTACACTGTGTATTTAAACGTTTCGAACCAGATCCCTCTTTCAAAAAGCTAAGCTTAGGGTATAAAGTATTCTCCCGCCTTCTTGGCATACCTTCGTGGTGTAGTGGTCAGCACGTTTGACGCGTATCGGAGAGGCCCTTGGCTCGAGTACCGGCGAGGGCATTGTTCTGTTTACATGATTCCTGCTTTCAAAATATACCTAATGTCTCTACGAGGGTTTCTGCACAGTTTTACTTTTCAAAGCCAAATAGCACCAAGATAATAATAACAATAATTAAAAAAGAGAGAAACAGAGAAATAGAATTACATGTCACAAGAACAAGTATAGAATATTTAATAAGTAAGCTAATTACTTGAATAACAATAATAAACGCGAGAGCTAGCAAAAAGAAAATAAAAAGCATCATTAAATACAAATGTTGGCATTGGAAACTACTTTCATTAATTACAGTACTAGAGCAAATAGTATTATAAATTAGATAATTTAAGTCGTATGAGTTACATTTCTTATATAAGTATTTATAAGTTATATCTGTTAATGCTATTATTAATTTAACAGCTTTCTTGGATCATAGCAGTAACGGAGTCTGAACTAGACAAGGAGATTAAATACAGTTAATTGGCGTGAGAATGATTATTTGGTACCAAAGTATGTTGAAAGCGTGCCAGAACTATCTTTTGTTTAATTAAAGGTTATTATGTAAATCTTTATAGAAATTATTAGATAGATATATTTGTTTCCTGTAAGCTAGATGTGTTATAAATTATATTAGAAAATCAAAAATAAATGAAAATACATTTTCATTGCTTGTGAATTGCAAAATTAAAACCATATATATATGTAAGAAAAATAAAAAACATGTAAAAGATTAAATTAGAAACGTAAATTTCCCTTCTGAATTCTAAAAATAGTAACTAAAAGTGAAACTGACCAATCATGGCTTTAGATTCGTTTTTGCATCTACACAGTATAAATTCTGCTTCGCAAGAAACTACCTACCTTTTCTTTTTCCCGACTTTTGCTATGCAAGCACATCTGCGCCGCTTATGCTTCCCTGCCTGAAAAAACGTCGCATCTTTTTATCTGTGCATATAAGAAATTATCGTAATTGCTATGATTAAAGAGTATATTGTCTCCAAGGAATTATTCTAATGTGCCTGTAAATCTGCAAATAAAGGTGTTAATTGGCTGAAGTTAGTTTGGTATCAACTCTGTTCCACTCGCCGTACCACTCTGCCATCCCGACTGTGTTCCGAAAATATGACATACAGTGGCTCCAAAAAGTGTTCGTACACTTACGGTTTTCAATTGAAATAGGGCTCTATCCATTAATTAAAAGTAAACTTTCTGAATGAGATTTTAATAATAAGATCTGTAATCTATTCGTAACAAAATTACATGAAATATTTTTAAAACATAGCGAAACTTTACTCTTAAGAAATTAATAATCAAAAAATGACAAACATTTTATCTCACAAAAGTCTTCGTACACTAAAATATTTTTGGATAAAATCAAAATTAGAATGATCGTTTGCCGCTTTTTTAAGTTTTTGCCTTGTGGTGGCATTTAAAAAAACGTTTGCTATATTTTTTTATTGTTTACTTCATAACATTTTATTTATTATTATTGAAAAATGGGTCGCAGTCGTAAAGAAATTACAAACAGCCTTCAAAAATTAATAATTTTTCACCATAATATTGGTAAATCAATTCGAAATATCGCTAAATTAGTTAATTTATCCCATTCTACAGTTCAGTATGTAATAAAACGCTTTAGACAAGAAAATCGGATTGAAAATAAGGTAAAAAAAGGTCGATCGAGAAAGTTAACTAAACGTGATTGGGAGATTTATTATTAGAAAATTTGTGAAACAACCACATTTGAGGGCTGTAAAAGTTTTCACAGAATTTAATGCAAAGTTTTCTACTTCAATTTCACCTGAAACTGTTCGACGAGTTATCAGAGAAGCTGGATTACATGGGCGTTCTGCCCGTAAAAAAATTTTTGTTAGTGAGAAAAACAAAAACGTTTAGGCTTTCATTCGCAAAATCAATGATAAATACACCCAAAACGTACTGGAATAATGTCCTACTTGCTGACGCAGAAATTTAACAAGCAAGCAAATTTAACGTTTTTGGTTCCGATGGTCAAATAACAAC
>KK118539.1:320243-349110 GCA_000611955.2 Stegodyphus mimosarum
TAGTAAGATCTATTCCCAGACGTTTTATAAGGTATTTCTCCCGCCTTCTTCGCATGCCTTCGTGGTGTAGTGGTCTGCATGCTCGACGCGTAAAGGAGAGGTCCGTGGTTCGATTCCCGGCAAGGCGTTGCTCATTTTTCATGTAATTTTGTTACGAATAGATTATAGATCTTTTTATTTAAATCTCATTCAGAAAGTTTACTTTTAATTAATGGATAGAGCCCTATTTCAATGAAAATCATAAGTGTACGAACACTTTTGGGAGCCACTGTATATAAATTAAAACATAAATAGAGGTTTAATATGAAATCTATTATAACAACATACGTTTGGAATTATTTACTTATAATCATAAATTTTAAATAAATTTAAATTGTTAAACTAAGATGATTTTCTAAAATTTATCTAGAAAAGAAGAATATTAATATGTGCCTTCCCTAAATTATTCAAATCCGGTAATTAATATGCTATCCTATTCTTGGTGTAAATGAACTTTTACCAGCGGTAAAAAATAAATAAAAAAGAAAGTTTACTTTCAAAATTCTATTTATTTATTTAAATTTTTGTTTCAAAGTATCTTTACTTTTCAGCAAAAGAGAAATCTCCTGATTAATGCATACAGAAACACATAAACGCTTGAAACACGGAATTTACATTTTGGAATTAACATGTTAAGTAAATTAGATGGAATTAATGCATATTTAATATTATCTTTATGACTGAAAAAAATTCTGGATAAATTGCGATGAGATATCAGTCATACAAAATGATTTGATTTCCGAGCTTACTTTTTATTATTAATATTTCCAACCGAAAAAGGAAGACCTCTTGATAAGTTTGGTTTATTTGGATTGTGCCGAAACGAAGGCTTTTCTGCCTACCTTTGCGGGAGAATTTTTAAACTAAATTGGTTCATATTGACGTTACACATGAGTGAAGACCACGAAAAATGTCATGCAGCCGGCCTGTTTACCGGGATTTGAACCCGGGTCAAACTACTAAACTTAAATTATATTATGAGTTGAAAGAAATTCATTTTTACTTTAGCATATATCAGATTTTCATTTAATATTTGTTCTGTATGAGCAATACAGAGGCTTGTAGTCTTAATCGAATGTTCCATTTATAAAGGACTTTTTGAAGCATCTATGTTCTTGCGAATTCAAGTTTTTAGAAAGAGGGAAAAGATTAAGTCGGTAGTTCGTAGTTTTCTTTGTTCTCTTCGTAAATTAAGGTGGGAGATGGAAAAGTTGGCTATTATTCGTTGGATCGAAAAGAGTTAGCACAAAGATAAGATCCCCCCCCGCAATTAAATTTCGTGCACTTGGTAGATTACCGTTTGTTTATTTTCGTTGCTACAGCTGAAAATATAGACTACTATATATGCATACTATCAAATTCCTGCTAAAAGTACGAAACTGCATCTTCTTGGAACTAACTATGCTATAAGTAAGAATCTGCATATACTGATTTCACTTAAACCTTTTTCCTAAGCTTTAATACTATACCTAGAAAAACAAACACATATTCTACGAAAAAAGTAACATAATATGTAGTTTTTAAAAGAATTACGCGAAGTTTATTATTCGATTCGATAGTTAAATTCCTAAAAGCGTTTCTCTTGAAAATTGATTTCGCAGATTCAGCGTAAAACCTATTACATTCCAAGCATAGAAAATTTTTTTGTTATTTTTTTAAATACTTCTTCTTGCTTGGTATTTCGTTTAAAAATATGTTAAATGAAAAAAAAAAATTCTCCTATGCATTTAATTGGAATAAAAAAAAAGGAAGGCGTTTACATATGCAGCAACATTAGTCTGAATGGTGTTATTTTGAAGATGCAATATTAATTTGTGAGTCACAATCTGAATTACTTCTTTCTAGAATAACCAGCCAATGCGTTCACAGAAGCCATTTTCAACAAACATTGAGTCGACAGCAGCATTCACTTTTACAGTCGAGCAGAAAATTGAAGAAGACGTTTTACTTGTTTTCGATACCAAAAAAATAAATGAAAATGGCATCAGTTCTTATGATCGGTTACAAAAGTGTGAAGATGGAAGAATAGAAACTTTCGCTCGAATTTTATTCCAGGGAATATTTCCGAAATAGACCTCTCATACGTCAACTCGAAGGGGATAGAACGAAAATATTAAATGGCATTAACAACAACAAGAAGAAGAGGAGAATAAAAATCCGCCGACTCGAAAGCTCGAACCCCTTTATTCTCGCCCATCACAAACAAATGCATGAAACTAAACAAGCCATCGAACGACGATTACATTCCTTTCCAATTCCGTTACTCGACTCAAGATTGCGGCAGTAAATTTAATTTCAGTCAAACGAGATTATTATGACGACATTTTTCGATTCCGGTTCCTCTCAAAGTTGTAGCACTTTCTCAGGCTTCTTTTTTTATTCTATCTCTCTCTTTCTCTAGAAGCGCCTTTCTCAAATCCGCCAGCCGATATATATTTACTATAAATATCTATATTTTAATTCCTTTTTATGGATTGGAAGACCGTTTCATGCAGCGGAGTGTTATTTAAATCTTTTCATTCCGAATAAAATAATCGAATTTTTAAATTTAATTTAGGAAATGAATATTAAAGGATAATATTTTGATAGGTAAGTCTATGATTTTTTTTGGTTTCTTTCAATAGTACATTACTATATATAAAATTAGGTACATGCTATGGCAGGTATAAGTGGGAAGGGACACCAGAAATTATATATTGATCGTGCAGGTATATTCCCGCCGCACTAGTTGTGCTCCAAATTTTTTATGGAAAATACCTTGAAGTCTTTCACCATTCTTCCTCTACTACCAAACCGCTCGAGAGGAATGGCGGCTCGTTGTGTATCTTGACTGCCTCCGCTATACTTTGACAAAACCATACCTTCTTCCGGATTCAAAACCGGACTCATCGATACGACAGCCAGTGTCGCTGCTCAGTATACCGATAAGGAAGGCTATGGACTATGGCAATGGGACGCTGATACTTTTGACGAAAACTTGGTTCTAGCTAGTTGAACGGAATTACTACGTTAGATTTTAGATGTCTGGAGTCTTTCCCATGCGCAACATAAATACGAACTAGTTTCCTAGGAAAACTTATTATGGCAGCATGTCTTCCACAGCAGATGCACCTAGAACTTTTTGTGGTAACATATAACCTAACGAACCGACACCATATTAATTAATATAATGACCTTGGATAGAGTGACAATACGATGGTTCTTCTTCAATCCGGAATACAGATTTTTAACATTGAACGGTGATTTTCATGTCAAACTTATGAAATTTTGCTGGAGAGTATATTTTGGTTCGAATCTCGGAGAAGACATGGATGTTTGTAAGGATATAGTGGCTAGGCGCCATGGATACAGTCAATAGCGAATCGAAGGTCCTCTCTGGTGGTTAGTGGTAGCGGCAAAAGAAGAACTCGAACCGTCCCCCGTGGTATTCTCTATTGAATCTGGGGCGGACCTTAACAGTTAATTCGATAGGACTACAGTTGTAAATGGTAAATTAGCAAATTTCTCGTGCCGTGTTCCTATTATACTTACACCTAGAAACTATATTAAAAGTAAATACGGCAGAAAAATAATCGAGAAAATTAAAAAAAAGGTGGTTTGGCATAGAAGTGTAATTATCTGGACCTTTATACCTTTACCTGGATTCTCATAGTGGCTAAGGGTTGTATTCTTGCGATCTTGACTGTTATCTCGTGGATCCAACTGCTTTCTGTAATCTGATGATTTCTTAATTTTAAAGTGATTTCTTCTCGGTCAATACAACAAAAATGAATTGTTTTTTCTCTTCACTTCATAAATCGTCCTTAGGCGAGTGCTTATTTTAAAGACGTGGATATTAACCGGTATTTGAACCCATTGTAAGGTTTTAGTTAAACTAACAAAGTTTTATTTTAAGTTTACTTTTTCTATCTCTTCTCATTTCAACTTCCCGTTAGAATAAGCGCGCGTTTCAGCTTTATGCTAATTTGAAGTGGAGCCAAGTTCTACTTAAGCAAGAGGTAGAAACCTTTCAGGGTGAAAGAGCTTCTAGTCTCAGACCACGGTTACTCTATTCGACGTTCGCCTGACTAGCTAGCATTTAAATTCTAAGCCATAGCGCTTTTACGTGATTGCTTATTAAAGTAATTCCAAGTGCGTCAGTATTAGTTAAATCTTGCTACGCACCATTTAGTTTAGGTTATAGGTTATAGGTTATTCAATTATGGCAAAGCACACGAGGGCTATCTGCCTAAAGGGAGGGATGCCTTCGTGGAGGACTTTCTAAGGGAAACTCCCATTTAGTTTAGAGGCCAACCTCGCGTTATAGCTCTGTGAGCAACGACTATTTAATTTCTGTTTAGCTTTAGTTTAAATTTGATTGTTCATTTTAGACCCAAGTGCGGTCTCTACTTTCTGTATCCCTCCCGAGCTGATAAGTGGTTGTAAATAATTGTGATTTAATAAAAGATGATTTTAAATTCCTTTAAAGTGCAGTTCTTCTACCACTTAATCACAATATTCTACCACAAAACATAGCTGCATTCAGCTCCCTGTTCCAGATCAGAACTTAAGGAGTTCACGAAGCAGTTTTCCAAGAATATGCACCGAACACTCAGTCCTGACAACATGACTTCTTAAACGTCCTTCTAAGTCTTGAAATCAACAAGAGGCTTCGGGTACTTTCCACTCAGAAAGAAGATTCAGAACTTAAAAGATTAATTTAGTGATGGATTATACATAAAATTCCTCATTTAATCAATTAATCAGTTTCGTGAATAACTGCATTTTAAATTAATGGCGCTGAAGTTTAATATTAATTAAGTTAAAATACGATTTAAAAAACGGACGTTTTGGTAACTGGATAATTTTTCAAGGCTTACGTAGAATATCTTTCGTTATACCCTAATGATAATAATAATAAATACTTCTATATCGTAATCTTGTACGCTCATCATTTTAAATAAAAGAGGTTTTTCTATAACAGAAACCAAAAAGATTTTGTTTTTAAAAATACATTTGTACTAAGCGCATTGCTTAAATAAAAATACATTACTTATTTAGGCCTAATAATAATTTCCTCGCGTTTAAGTTTAGAGAGTGATGTTTAATGATCTCGTTAATGGATAGGCTTGCTTCGCATTTCAACATAACGTAAGAACTTTAAATTACCTTTAAGAATTGTAACTCAAATTATTTTTAGTTATCATCAAATAAAGCCAAATAAAGCATAAGCACACACAAAAGAAAAAAATGTAAACAGTGACTTTGGTGCAGGAAGTATGAAAAATTCTCTGTTCGAAGTGCAAGGAAATTTGTCGTTAAGTGTTTTCAGAGAGTTTAAATAAGTTCAACAAGAAAGAGTAACTACACGGCTAATATAAAAGTTTCGGTTTCGATTTTTAATTCATTGTATTGAGATGGTTCTCCGTACACATTTGTGAAACGTAAAGACTGATAAGAGTTCGGAGCTTTTGCGATCTTTTAATCCTATTCCAAAATGTAGCATGTTAAATTTTATATTTCACTAGAAAAATCGAGGTACTAAACGTTAATTCAAGTGAATACAATCAATTCTTGTAATACCGAAAGTATTTAGCTTAGAGAAATAAGTCTTTAAAAATTGGTCATAATTCGTAAAATATAAACTCGATTTGCAGAATTTAATAATTTGTTTCGTCAAGCGTCGCTATAATTCAAGGTAATTAATTATAATTAATTACGCTTAATTTTTAGCTGTTTTTTTTATAACAAACTTCTTGAATGTGAGCAAAGTTTTCATAAGACATTCGATTCGAAAGGAATGATGTTTTCAAAGAAGACTTCCTAACAACGTGAGACTAAATAGTTTTATTTCAAGTTCAACTAAACAGTTAAAAGTTTTAGCTTTTCTTTTCCTTTCTTTTTCTTTAATTTTTTAAAAATTTTATTTTCTCATTTGTTATCTCCCACCAACCTAATCTATATACATTAGATAAGAGAGGTAATGCTTTCGAAATAAAGATTTCACAGTTAATTTTCAGTGAATGAGCACGAATTAGGGTCCTACAACGCGTTTTGACTATTTTCACAATGATGTCTGCCTGCGATATTTCCTTCGTCCATGATAACCCTGATATCAAACTTTCAAAAATTTCTGTTTTCCGTACTTAAGCCTTCTGCACTCATATAAATAGTTGATTAGATTTGGAGTAAAACTGGAACACCGGAAGTGATACTTTAATTGAATCTCATAACAGTTTTAATGGAAAACCGGAAGTGGTACTTTACTTAAAGGATACCACAGTTTTGCAACAATCAACAGAATATATTGCTGCGCATATAAACCATAACATAGTGTGCATTTGAACGAGCATTGTTTACTGAAACCTAAATATTGCGGGAATTACGAATGCACGTCAAAATACATTTATATTTGCCGATACTACAGAAATGACATAGAAGAAAATTAAATTATGGTATTTGTTTCAGAGCATTTATTTTTAATACATCATAAGCACTTAATTTTCTTTAATTAAAAACAATTAAATTATATGTTATTCAACTACCCAATAAAATATAATTTTTAATACAAATAAAAGGGCAAACATTTGCTTAGATTTTGGTGTACATTTAGAAAAAACCCCACAGCCAATTTTACGCATGGCCTATTACACCTAATAAAATATAATCCAAAACTTTGCATTACAGGCTGTTCCATTTATTGGAACAGCAAATTAGAGTTTATTTACAAACTCTAATTTAACGGTCAACCTGAAATTGTAGAGATATTAGGTATTTTTTCGACGCCAAGAAGCTGAGGAAATGAGCAATGCCCCCGCCGGGACTCGGACCATTGACCTCTCGAATACGCGCCTAGTGTGCTTCACCATTACACCACGCAGGCATGCTAAGAAGGCAGGAGAAATACCTTATATACTCCCCCTTATAGAGGGCGACTGGGGATTAGGGGACCCAATCACCAAATCCTGGCGGTGGAGAACCATCATCCACCCTCCTCCTAATTCGGCCGCCACTGTAGAGACATTAGGCTATTTTGAAGCAGAAGACATGAAAAATGAACAATGCCCAAGCCGGGACTCGAACGACGGACCTTTCGAATACGTGCCGAGCGTGCTGACCACTACACCACGAAGGCATGCGAAGAAGGTGGGAGAAATACCTTATAAAGACATACTTTACCTAAAGCTCGTTGCTATTTAAAACATGGAACTGGTAGAAGATCGCATAGTGGCCACATCAAATAATTTTGCAATCATTCGGCAGAAGACAAGAGGAGAAGGCAAGAGGCATAACTCCAACACCCTCTTCTTTTATTCCTTTTTCCCCTTAACGAAAAACAATTTTAGTGGCCTTTATTGATTAGTAAGATTTAGATTAATTTTACCCAAATAACATTTGATGATAATTAATTAGTTCATAAATCTACCTCTCTAGGTTAAATACTTTTTCATTGCTATTGAAAATATGTATTACCTAGCTCTGTGTTTGTAAATCTCTTACGGGTTACCTGATAATAATAATACTGACGCGTGAGTTTGTAACATAACTGGAAGAATATTATCTATCCATAAACATTTTAATTACTGTTTTATCTACCTGTATATTCATTTGATGACCTTGCGATGTTTTGTGTGAGAATATTAAGCCGCTGAAATTGTTAACCACTAGCTCCCCACCAATATCCCGCTAAAATTTATCCGTTTGTTGCTTTAAAACATAAAAAGTATTTCTGCTGAAATAATTCTGATTTTTGAAAAAGAAAAAAAAAAGAGAGAGAGAGAAACATAGTGTGATATTTTTTTAGAAATAGGCCATGGACCATTCCTCTAGATGTTAACCTAAGACAATTTTGCTCGATCTAAGCTTCAAAATGAACAAGATTCCCATTATTATATTAAGCACGATAGTGATTTTCTATCGTAATGCTTATCAAATGTGTAATTAAGTCATATGTTGTTGACATATTGTTGACAATAGACTCCCAATATATATTTACCTTCACAGATCATAAAGATTTCAGTCAATTAATCTCACAAAGCGATAGCAGAATAACCCTTAATCTAGAAGCTAGAGAATTTTCATTTCGTTTCATTTTTTTCAACTTTTCCACAGATTAAGAAGGGTATTAATGAATAAGTGGCGGATGAACAAAGAGAGAGAAATTTAAGAATGAAAATTATATTTCCACCACCCTCCCCGTAGAACAATGACCATGTAGGTGGCAGCCTATGACGTCACCCATTGTTCCTTGGCAAGCGGCCAACTTTTCCGACAAAGAAATGAAAAAGAAAGGATGGAGAAGGGGGAAAGTGTAAGAGAGAGAAAGAGAGATGAAAAAAAAAAATCCCTGCAGATTTCGGAGCGCTAGAGAATCTAAAGTTCGCAAAAAAGAACGTCAAGGAATATTGTGTTTGATTGAATGCCCTTGACTGTTTCAAATCACTAATCTCCGGTTTGGGCTCGCAACTGATAAGAGAGCTCTAAATCATGCTGTTCCTTGGTTCCTTCGCTCGTTCCAGAGCGAGGGCGCGCGTGAAAAGAAAAGTTCCAAAGGGCGAAATAGAACGAACGAAGGGGTTAAAAAATGACCGGGTGCAATAAAAGGTGAAGAAATCAAACGCCGCTCGAAATGGTGGTCGTACATCAAGACCCTTTTTTCACCCAAAACCGTAACGGGCGCTTAGACTTTATTGCAGTCTATCAGAAACGGCTATGGGTTGCAGAAACATGTAACATGCTCTATAGCTGTGTGTTGGGAAGAATCAAAAATCTTGCCAGGGGATCGATAAACCTCTATAGGAAAGGTTTTCTTCGAGCCCGTATCATTTATTCGGTATTTAGTACGGATATCAAGTCGTATCGATAATGGCAAAGAGAGTCGTATTGGTAAAGCCCAGTGCTCTCAACGACAGCCCAGATTCACACCCGCGTTCGTTTAAAAGAAAATCCAATACTTCGACTATGTTGACAAAAGGCTGAAGACAGAAATGTTCGAGGCAGGTAATAATGGTAGGGATATGTAAACAACACAAACATATGCAGATGCGATGCAAAACTGGAAAAAATAAATATATAATAAATAACAAGTATTTACTCGCTTCTCACTGATGTAAACAAATCGCTATTTTTTGCCAACTTTTTTTCTAATGTACTTATATTCGGAAACATACGGAATAGCATAATTAGTAATTAAAACATATCTAGAATTGCAGTTCTTGTAAAATTCTGATCTCAGCCAAGAGTACAATTACTTTATTCTGTCTGAACAATCTATCCAGACACTAAAGAATTCAGGAATGGACACCATAGCTACCAATTATGATTATTTTCATTTGACTATTTTAAATGATAATATTTTGACAAAAGGACGCATAATAATTTGGTAAAAAGAAAAGACTTATATCAGATTTTTTTTCAAAGTGCTCAGAGCTTTTCTTTAAAAGCAACGCCAAACTAGACATGAATTTTGGTTAATTCTAAATTAATGTTTACGCGCTTCTGTTTCATCTATTACTTATACATTAAAATACCTGTGTATTTTAACATCTAAAAAATAGATAAAATTACTCAAACATTTAATATCCGTGTATTCTCTTACATACAGTTGATTCATCCAGATTAAAATCAGTATTAACAGGAATTGAAAAAAATTCCTTCCAAAAAGCGTTTTAGTTGTAAAATCTAGCTATCCGATATAAGCATACATATGTAAAATATTTCTTATTCTATTCTAAAATATTTTAAAAAAAATTCCTCAAAATTAAACACTTTGCTTTTCCACTGCTTTTTCGAATTAGGGTATAATAACTCCCGAACGTCGATTTCATTTCACTAACTTCACAATGTTTAAATAGCGACTATATGAAATTTTAAAAAATTATAACTTTTAAAAATAATTAACGTATATTTTACTAATTCAAATGATATCTAATATTTAGTTTTACATCTTCTTCCGAAACTTTTTACTAAATAAATAACCATTCCTCCTTACAGGTAGATTGGATCATACCTATAAATAAAGAAAATCTGGCGGATTTAGAAATCAATGAACTTTTTGGTTATTAGGTATCAGTTATTATTAATATAATTATACTTAATATCGGATATATATATATAATTCTAATTTGAGAAGAATTATAAGATATGATTAGGCTTAAAATTTCTGATATAAACATTTTCATTATTCGCTGGTTGACTTACACTGCCATTATGCAAAATGGAATGAAGTACCTTGTGAACTGGATTAAAATATTAGCTTAATAAAGGAATCTACGAATAAATCATCAATTTCTAATTCACCAACAGGATGCAAATGAATGATCAGACTTACATATAATAAGACAGCAAGGTCACAACCTAAAGAGTCTAAAAGACACCTAAAGCGTTTACTTGAATCAAGAGCTTAGTTTCTTTTTAGATAAACTGAAAGGCCGACGGATAACTATGACAGTTGTGGAACATTGCTATTAGAATATACCAATGTCTCTTGTAAGTCTAGCATCCAAAGGAATATTTTTGACGTTAGAGTAACTGAACTTATCTTTGAGTATACTATCAAAGAGGAAATTTTTTCAGATTTCTATTTAAGATGACTCAATAGTTTAAAAAGAACTGATCCAGTCAATACTGCACTTCCAATAGTATACGTTTCAAGATATTAGGATCAATATGATGACAAGTGTGACGGATAAGGTATGTAATCTACGCGGCGTAATTTCAGTTTTCAAGTGACTTCACAAGTGAAAACCCGAGGCAAAGCTCAGTAATACAAACTAGGGTCGTAGACATAGCGTTCTTTCGGGGTGTCCAACAAGCATTCTCCTGATCAGCATGACAGTGAAACAGGGCTAAGAAATATAAATTCTACGTTGCTAAAATCGGCTGTTATGGGTTAAGAGGTACTCAGGGTTAAAACGAACAATGTAGTCAGAACCAATGAACCTGAATTTTACAATGGCTATTTAATACTTCATTACAGACCGATCCAACATCCCAGAAACTGGAGGCGAATCTTTAGATTTATGGAATACGTTATACAACTGTAATTCATTGGTTTTTAGGTATTGAATGCCTTGCAAAGAATTTCCAAGGTTTGGAGATAGCTTTCAAGTGCATTGCCATAATCAACCAATCAGCGCAAGCTCAAAGTAATGCAGTACAGATTTTTATTTATAATGAAGAAATAAAAAATGAAAAAAAATGGCGGTTTGCTGATCAGTAACCGTAGTCTTCCCGAACTTCTGCTGCGTAGCATAAATGATTACCTTAAGCGTGCGTTCAAATATTCAAATGGATCGTTATATATCCTTTACTTCGTTCCACGTATATAAATAATAAATACATGTGGGCTACAAAACTCATGTGTCACTTTTGACAAAGAAGCCGTTTTAAATTCTCATAAAGAATGCAGAACCGAAAAATGCTATTTTATGCAACTCAGTGTTTCTGCACAGATGCGAACACAAATTTTCACTTTCCCTTTATCAATATAAACGAGATTTAAACAAAATATCCCCGATAAAATAGTAATATTTCAATACACCATGTTAAACAATTCATGTTTCATAAGTCATCTTTACAAATCATCTGCCGGTAGCAGGAAGAGCCAAATAAATATGCCGCATTTACTTTTTTGGAGACAACAGAAGTTTTGATTAAGAATATTTTCTTATAGGTATGCGTATTCCGTTTCATTAATATTAACGAAAAATATTGAAATATTATGCAGACGGGATTTTGCCAATAACAGAACATTATTAAACTTTTATAATAATGAAATTAAATCAAATTAACATAAGATTGAAGGCAGTTTTATAAAGTTCAAGGGAGCTTGACAGAGATAACTTAAGGAAAAAAAACTTCTGCGCCATTCTGCCAGAAATGGTTTACTTAAATTCAGGAAAACAAGACTATAGTCTGTTGTTTTAAAACAGGCACTTCATGATTGTAATGATTCTTCACTTTAGGCACCATTCTAAAATTGCTTCGCAGTAACTGGCATAAAAATCAGATTTCTAAGCAAAGCAAGCCAACGAGCATTCATCACGTAATATTCCCTGTATCAAGGATGATCTTTTGACGACTTCTCGAAGACGAAACCAGAAAGATTCCGTCAGTACGGCTTACTGATGGAAGGAGTAGAGAATAACAGTGGATGAATCAGCATGATTTTGACAACAAGATGCTAAGGGAAAGGATGAATTGGGAAGTCATCGTCATTATGTATAAAGGGGATTATGGAACTTTACCAATTTAGTAGCCCCGACTATCTTCCACAGAAGTTGTACCATGTTTACGAGGGAAGCCAGAATATCTGAATTTACGGCAGAAGCCAGATCCTAAACAGCCCAGTCTAAACAAACAAGCTATAGCTCCATATGGAACGGTTAAGTACATATATGCAACTAAGCTCACCCATATGCCAGCAACAGAAGGCAGCTGTAAATTTATATCAGGACCACAATATGTAATATAAGAAATCTCTTTTTCTTTTACTATCTCTCGCTAGCTGATATGCATAGGAATGCTTTTGGTCCAAAATTTCGATAGTGAGTTTCAGTGCAAAAGCACGAATTAGTGTCTCTATAGTACAATTTTACTACTTTTATGATGGCGTCTGTGTGTCTGTATGTATGTGACGATATTTTCGGCCCACGATAACTCATGTATCAAACTTTCAAAATGCTCCATTTTTTGTACTTAAGCTTTCTGCATTATGTTGTTATGTTGTTGTTGTTGTTACTCATGCTCATTTGTCAAAGTCAGCCCAAGCCCACGAGAAATCTCGCGACAAGGAGCGCTAGATTACGCCTGTCGTTGACAACAGCCTTGAACACCTAACAGGTGACAGTGCCAATTTCGATGCCCGGGGGGAGGGGTCCAAGGGTCTCTCACCCCTCTCCCCTTCCATCAAACCATATGAGAGGACATTCGGCTCGCCGCATATTTAGAGTGCCGTCATGCCGCACCGACACTATACATTTACAAACATCCGTGCCTTTTCCGGGATTCGAACCCAAGCCCTTCGGTACGGCAGTCAGCGATGTTAACCACTATATCGGTTGGGCGGCTCTGCATCATACAAATAGTTAATTAGATTTGGGATAAAATAGGATAATTGGAATTGGTACTTTACTTGAAGCCTATAAAAGCCTATTTACAGTAGTGGAACTTTGAGCCCAAGAAATGAGCATGAAGTTGACGGCTCCGCTAAATTAAAAGAGAGCACTCAACTATTTTTTATTACCTTCTGCCAACGTGTACACGCAAGTAAGGAAGGTAATGTATTCAGTCCAAAAATTCGATAGTGACTTTTCAGTGGATAAGCAGCACGAACTAGTGTACATACAATACGTTTTTACTATTTATACAATAATATCTGTCTGTGTGCGACAATTGTTTCGTCCATGATCATGCTTATTTGGAACTTCCTAAAGTTTCTGTACGGGAATCAAACTTTTTACGTTTTACGTTTTTATAAAGAGTACAAAATTCTCTTAAACATAAGCACAGCGATCAGAGAAGCGCATAAAAATGTTTAATTTCATAATTTTTACAAAATTGGTTGCTTAAAATTTAAAAATCTCAAAATTTGAATCTTTTCGTCATTTCAACTTTTTTGTAAACGGGCATCTATGTCTACGACCAACGGTTGACAAAATAAAGGCAAGGGAAGGACTTTAGTGAACACAGTGCATATAGTTACTATATTAGTAAACATATAGTAATCTAATACAAAGCTTTATCAGCACTATAGAAAACGAAAAGTTACGCATTCAAATGTTTTAAACTGGAAATTATAGGAAATTACAGAGAAATTAAGCAAATTAAAAGTATTTTTCAAAAGGAAATAATAACTACAACTACTTAAATAAAAACATAATAAGTCAGAGAAAAAAGAAAGGTTTCCTTTCGGTTAAGAAAATAAGATGTTTTTATTTTCGAGAATACTTCGAATGAGAGTCAGAAGTCATCCATCTCAACACAGCTTATTTCTCCTTAGAATAAAAGCTCTAATTCACGAACTTGGTAAAAATATTACAAGGAGAAGGATGGCACAGGAAATAGGAGTTGATAAATAGACGACATAAAGTATCATTTTATAGCTACTGGCGCTTCATAGCCGCTCACTGACAGCACGTTTAGAAAAAGTAAAGATTTACGTCTACATTGGTCACAAATCTGAAATGCGACTTGTAGAGCGTTTACTTCGTAGCTGAGTGAAAAGAAAAATGGCTCAAATGAAAGCATGTAGCACTTTCTCATATCTAAGACCCAATGAGAGACGAATATAAAAAAAAAATCGCATCATTTTCTTCACGTTGCCGTCGTTTTTGAATGGTTCTGCAGTTCAGACGGAAAATTTCGTTGAGTGGAAAACAAAGAAGAAGAGAAACTTCGAGATGTTTTCCCAATCAACTGTCACGCAATCTAATAATTCTCTCACAATCGATCTTTTAGACATGTTTTCGAAATAGTTATGTCGACGATAACAGGTGAAAACAATCCAAACCTCTTCATCAACACTCGTTGTTTACAAAGAATTAATTTTAATCATGATATTTTTGTTTACTGTTCGTAACTCAGGTGACTTCGTTTTAATACTTAATACAGTATGAACCAAACACTGCGGCACGAAATTTTTGAATGCACAGCCGCATGCATAATATATAACTCATGAGGTCATATTATCTTTCCAATTTTCATATCCTCAGTTTCAAGTTTGGTTACAATCTGCTCCCTAAAATGTGCCCTAAATTAAAATTTTTGATATAGATTTTTTTCTTATCTTTGTGATTGCCTACAGTAAGCTTGTGCCGCAACTTGCCAGTTTTTATCTGCATTATCCATCCCTTTCGGCAGAATTCAAACAATGGTAGTTCGACCTAAATTTAAGCCTGGGGAATGAACTGTGGGGATGACTCTTGTTCAGCATGTACCATTCAGCATTGTAGTACTACGCCATTAGAAGGAATTCCATTATATTATAAATGCCTATTCGGTTTAAAATTTCTAGAAATTATTGCTATTATAGGTAGTTTTACCGTTTTTAGCAAGCCTAATAAAGTTGGGTGGATGGTCGATTTCGAATTTTTTCCCAATTAGGTAATGGAAATGCGAGCTAATTTCAGTCAGTCCATGAAATCACGCATAAAGGCATCTCACCCCTTACGTAAAAAAGTACAAGGCAAGAAAGTACTGCCGTAATATATTAAATAAATAAAATAATTACAGTAAAGAGCTGTAGAGTCATTAGGTTATATCGATGCAGGAAGGAGAAAAATGTACAATACCCTCGCCGAGATTTGAACTCCGGATCTCCCGAATACGCGTCGAGCGCGTGCTGCCATTGACAAAACGAAGGCATGAGGAAAGGAGGAGAAAATCTTTCCTCATGCCACTTTCTGACGGAACATCTTCAGGAACATGAAAACATTTAGGAAAGAGAAAAGATATTTTTTCATAGAAACTTTCTTAAGTAAAGGCATTTGAGTTATAAATCAAAACATCCCGCTTAACACTAAGAAACTGAAATCGAAATAACAGTAAGTTTTATACTATTGCATTTTCTTAGTAATTTTATTTCAAGTTTTGGAGAAAAAGACATTTTTTAACAAAAATCTAAGAATTTATTTTTTTGTTTATAAACGAATCACATTTACACCGCAATATAAATGGCAACAAAAAAATGAACTTTCTTAAAACAGAAGAGTAACGGTTACATTTTCAACGTTAAGTACTATATAGATATATAAGTAAAACATTTGCAATCTAATTCTTCTGTTGTGTTGCAGTTTTTAAATACTCCCTTTTGCACAGAATGATTATTAAAAAAATTCTTTGAATCTGAATATAACGTTTTAAATTCAATAAAAGGCAAACAGAATAACATTTTCAATATACAGTAAAATTCATCATACTTATCTTCCTGAAAGAGTTCTTAGTTCAATCGTAGCAAACCTTTCTGACCCGTTATCCTCCCGTATATTACATTCTCCCTTATCTACTAACTCCTCTAAGAAAGATTAATTTTTATTAAGATCTCTAACGTTAAGAAATCGAATGTGTCACAACTCGCATGCAGTCACTCATGCGTTACTGACAAGTAAATGAAAAGCATAGAATTACTCGTATCATTAATTGTAACTTTCCTCTCTTACTTGACGGATTCTAAGCAAGAAAATTTCTCTAAAGATGTTAGAAAAGCGAATTCATTCTTACTGTGTATTTCTCGATTTGATAAATTATTTCAGCACAGTGGTCATCGTGTGAATCACAAATGATCCTCTCGAAAAGTTCAAGACGGTATTGTTAGAACTCGGTATATTCCTCAGCGACTGCATTAAATGTTTTAAATAAACGAAATACTTAATATTGAAATTCCCAATATTGTCAAAGTGTTTCGTCAAGAACTACCATATGTATTGCAGATGAACACGATTGTAAGACGAGAAATTAGTGTACTTACAAAACACTGTATTAAATATTTTTCACAAACGCAGTGAATGGTGAATAAAGTTTTACAGTGCAGTCTCAAACATCTGCATTTGATTTTATAGTAATTCTGTTTCTATGATATAAGTGTCTGCAACTAAAAAGCAGGTTGAAAAACAAGCAGGCATAATAAAATAAACATTAAAAAAATAGCAATAACATGAAACGAATTTTTACAGAAAAAAATTTAAGAGCGATTTTCAAGTTTTAAATGTAAAGATAAAATTTAAATTTCTTCCGTTGCCTTTCTTTCAATAACGAAATTTCAGATTTCCCTTTGAAAATTCTTGTCTTCCTTAAGGTTTATTGATATTTCTTAGTTTTCAGTACTTCCGTTAGATTCCAATATCATACGAAAACTCCACTATCTTAACATTCATTCGGTATAGTATGAGACCAGGCTAAGCATCATTTTTGCCTAAGGACATTTACCTTAGAAATATCGTATGTATTTTCGAGTCTTCATTATTTTCATCGAAAATACTGATCGCATTTTATTTTAAATTATTAATCATTTTTATAATTATATGATAATATAGTTATAAAGGGCTCATCTGAAGAACTTGGAGGTTGAACTCATTGGTTCCGGAGGCTGAGACTAAGCCTGAGTACGCAGAAATATCCAGTCACGTTTGTTAAAACTGAGACAGGAAAAGGACTTTCTTTCAAAAGTATGTTAATCAAAACAAAATGTTTTGTTGCCATATTGTTTAAATAGATCTGATCGCGTAAAGTTTGGTCAAACAAGCTAATATTAATTGCCTAAAGTAATGTTTTCGTGGAGTAAATTCAAAGAAAATTTATTGCTCTTATGAACTTATATGGAGGAAAATGAACTCCTTTTTAGCTAAATAAATCATCTCTATTGAATCTATGAGAAAATTTTGGATTGTTTCTAGTACTGATTTTATTTAGTATTCACTACTGCCTAAGCTCATTAGGCCTGGACCTACGGCCTAAGATCTACGGTTCCTCAAATCACTTTAGAGCTGTATAATTAAAATTTATAATTTTAAGAACTGGAAATTTTTAATACATGTCTTCTTATAAAATATATTTCGTTATGAAGAAAATTTAAATTCTGTTTAAAAATATTTCTTTTACCAGTGTAAAACTACTCATATAATATTATATCAATAACAATACTTATATAAATTATATATTTACACAAATTAAAAATACTATACGTTTGTTTCTCCTTTAATACAAACAAAGAAAACTGACATTAATGTTCGCAAAAAATTACTTTCATTAATCTTCCATGTTCTCTTAATCAGGCCCTGTATCTAATCTAAAATTATCGATCGTTTACTACAATTTGAAAAAAATGTTTTTAGTGAAGAATCTCAACAAAAGAAAAACCTAAATCTGAAAGGAATACCATAACGATCGTTATGGCTTGACGGCATGAATGCAAATACGCACAAACGAAAAACCAGACAGTAATGTTTGAAAAGATTAGACGTAAATACCAAGAATTCAATAAACTATCACATTTGTAAACAAGAAACACTTAATGTTGTTAATTTCAATAATAAATATATACTTAAGAACTTTGAGGAAGGAAAGAAAAGAAACTATTAATTCTCTGGGATGCTATGACTGAAAATAAAGTTCAAGATATTTCCTTTTTGGAGCCAGAGATACATTTAAAACAAAATGGTGTGGTATTTATAATTCACTAAGACTTCTAATTACAAAATTTTCCTCCGCGCTTGTCCGCCATCTTCGAAATCAATGAGAAACGAAAATATTTTCTGTTACTCTATGCAACCTGAAGCTCATTAAAGTCTTAATTATTTATTAAAGAACCCGAAACACGAGACTGTTTATTCTTTTGTAGTTTTCAAATTCTAAATCTTTGAGAATTCGGAACTTTCTCTCCATTTGCAGATTAAAACAGATGGAATAAAATCCGTTATTCCTTCGCGGGTGACGAATTTCCTTACTATTTCAGGAAAAAGTCAAAACGACTGCAAAAATGATAATAGCTTTTCCTGTATTAGTGCAACATTAGTCTCGAAAAATGCGAAAGCCAATGTTTACGCAGACGCGCATTTCAATAAAAATTATAGAATATCTTTTGCCTTAGGTCAATGGTGTAGGTACACAAATATTCAAAGGTAACCATATTTTGGTAAGTTAAAATATTGAAATTAAAATTTCTGAAAAAGAATTTCTTGCAAAATCACAAATTTAAATTTGCATTAACTTAAAAAACGAATCTTTAAAAGATTAAATCCAACTTGCAATTTCCGTCATCACATTTTAAGTAAAAAATAAGTATTTTCAAATGTTTTTAATTTTGCCTTAAAAAAGAGATACAAAAGTAAGAAAATTCTAAAATAGCTGATTATTATGTTTTCCTGTTTACGTTTATAAATATCATATATATATATTTAAATACATGAGTCATTTTTACGAAGCTTTATAAAATACCCATTAAAATATTACATGTTTTAAAACAACTTAAAATTCTTTGAAAGCAGCATCAAGGCTATAGGGTTATCTATTAGACACATTCGAAAAACCAAATGCTATATAAATGTCTACATCAACAGATCTCGAAATGTTTATAGTTACACATCAGCAACACAAGCAGAGAATGTATATAAAGTACATCAGAAAAACATTTGCGTGTGATATATTTTTTTCCAAACTAGGAGTAACATCAAAAGCTACGTATCATTTACACCAATAGCTTTCGTATCGATTATAATTTATAAATATTACATGAATATGAGCAAAAGACTGCATAAGAATGAGATCATGAGATTTTCGAGTAAACAGCTTGCTGTGTAAATTTCCGAATTCAAAAGACAACAGACAAGGGAAATGTCTTTCATCATTAACAATTTTAAGAATCATTCTTAAAAAAGACTTTATTCAAGCCACATTAAAAACCGGATTTTTCTAATGTCAAACCAGGAGAAGATGCCTTTGATGACTAACGAATAATTTGTTTTATTTCAAACAATTAACACTTGCTATTCTGTCATATTGTCATAACGCAAAATAACAATCAATCAAATATTCAGAACGTATTGTATTCTAAATGATTTCACCTAAAATCCTATCTGTCTCTCTAGCCCTTTCGTAAAGAATTCTTTGTTTTCTTTATTGGCGGAATGAATTCTTTGCTCAGTATTCGCCTGATTACAAATGATGTTGCCATTTTGTGATTATCACAGCCTTCACGAAGTTACCATTTAGTTGGATTTGTCGTGTATCCGTGTTATTAATTATCATTCGAAAACGCACGATTTATTTAAATATTAATTTTTCAATTTTGAAAAAAAGCTCGATTATTCTGAAAATGAGGAAAATCTCATTTCCATTTCGTGTCAGTTTTAGATTTATATTCAAACCAATGTTGAAGTTTTCAGACATCACTAATATAAATATAATATTCCATCTAACAGTTTCTTATCAAAATAACTCTTCCCTGTGTCAAAATATTTTCTGACAAAAATTAAATTTTGCTCTATGCCATTTATTTTTAAGTTTTTCAACACAATGTATTGCGTCGTTCTGAGTACTACATGTAACTAGAATAAAAACTCAAACATTTTTTAAGAAGGAAAAATAATTCCTACAGGCACTTTCTACATTATTGAACATACTTCTTTTCCGATCGCATAAAACTAATTCCATCCTTATATAGATTGTGATAGCAAAATTCACATTAAATTCAAAATCCTAGACTTTTTACAGAAACAAGAGTCTAGTAGTTTTTACATGTTATCGTTCGATATTTGTTCTTGCATTTCATATTTCCCTTCAAAAAGAAGAAAATCAATATTTTATTCGATTTCGTGCTCTCCTTTCAGTTTTATACCAAACTGTGGCAACAGATAGTTCATGCGATACAATATGCGGCATTGAATGGATAAAAATCGTTTCTTTAAACAATAGAAAGTGACAAAATTTGCACTTTCGCGTTTCGAAAACTTGATAGCATATTTCTACGTCGAAGAATTTCTAGAGGCATTAGGTTATTTCGGAAACAGCAACGCCTTCGCCGGGACTCGAACCACGGACCTCTGGAATACGCGCGCAGCGTGCTGACTACTACACCACGCAGGCATGCGAAGAAGGTGGGAGAAAAACCTTATATAATCCCCCTTTTAAAGGGCGGGCGACTGGGGATAAGGGGACCCAATCGCCAAATCTCGGTGATGGAGAATCACCTTCCACCACCCATTCTTTTTTAGTTCGGGCGCCATTTGTTGAGACATTAGGTACTTTTGAAACAGCATTATTGAGAAATGAGCAACGTCTTCACCGGGACTCCAACCACGGACTCTGGAATACGCGCCAAGCGTGCTGACCACTACACGTATGCGAAGAAGGGCGGAGAAATACCTTATAAATTCTTTTAGAGATGTTATTTTCTTACATTTTACAAGTAAGCGCATCCTACATACATACATATTACTCTCAGTCGTTGACTAATAAGATTCTTTTACCTATTTTATGCATTATAAAAGTGTGTGTCTGAATACAGCGTTAAGGTAAACGTTAAAGAAGTTTATCGCATTCTTAGCCATAGCTTTCCCATATGTAACGTGAATTAGAATTACTTTTCTCCAAAATTTCCTCCGCAAAACCCTCCTTTCCTTAGACAGATAGCCCTTGTGTGCTTGCCATAATCGAAATAATTTAACCTAACAAAAGGAAAATTTAAAATTGAAACTTTTTTCCAGTTGATATAATTATTTTAAAAGGAAAACAAAATTTTTAATCTTTCAAATAACTGAATGTTTAAAAGTTTTAAAGGGAAATTCTTCTTAGGGATATTATACCGTAATCCAACATTTCCAGATTATATTTTAATTAGTTATTTTAACTATCATTATTTTCGGATACAATATACATTTAAAAGTACGTAAAGTAGAAAAGCTGTAAAATTTCTTTGGAGATTAAATTCAAATAAAAGTAATCTTTTCCTCCAAAATTAGGAATTGGTTTTTAGAACTAACACTAAATCGCACATTAATTTACTTACAGTCTGTTACTGATATCAAATTTAGAGCACAAGATGTTAAATAAAATATTTTACTAAACATATACACATTTTATAAATTATCAATAAATTCGTAGACACAAGAATTACCAATGAATTCGCAGCACATTTAAGTTTAATATCCATCTCCAGATTCTATAAACATCGTAGCGTTTTCTTCTAAAGCAAATCTAATGCATTGCTTCTTCGTCATAACGCGAAAGAACTCTAAACGAGTTAAACGAATTAAATGAATCGAGGGAAGTTTTAAACCTGAACTATAAGCCTCCCCGGAATTACACTGAAAGTAAAACGTTTCATAATAAATAATATAAAAATGTCTAGCAGTTACACAGTATACGAAACAAATAAGTGCATATGCATTTAAAAATGAGCTGCAGAAACTATTTTTATATATTCCATTCAACAAATTACGCACGCAAAAGCAATAAACAAAATAGAAAATTATACAGAATCTAGGCTACAACTACATAAAATGTAATATGTTCAGTAGTCTGCATACTTATGTGTGTACATTAAAATCATATAAAGCACATTTGTACATGTATTTAGTTATTCGATGCTCATATAACACATATAATGTAACGTTATACAGTTATTTATTCGATACGAATATAACTTTGTATAGTTAGTTATTTCATAAGCATATGTTTGTAAATACGAAATTTCAGAAAATCGTCTTCCATAATTTTCGCCGAAAATCTCAGTTGTCATTCATACACTATGCTATTTTCTACTAAAATTAGAATTTTTATCCTTTTAAAAATTTTTAACGGAATTCACACTTTTTAATTTTTAGTGTGCATTTTAATTCGCATTTATTTTGAAACCCTGTTAGTCGATAGAAAAGTTAAAAAGTGGAAAAATTATTGTTTTGTAGCTAATTATTTTGAAACCTCATTTTTCGGATGCCGTTTTTGGCAACAGCTGGCTTAAAATTGGAATAAGAGATTCATCTTGCGAAGAAAATGCGAAGATCTATGCGAAGAAATCACTATAGTAATAAACTGCAGCTAACGACTAAACGTAATTTTTCTTTGCCAATTAGTCATAATTCAGCAATGAAACAAAAAGGAAAATATTAGCAATTTTATTCAGTTAAAAAATCAAAATCCGCTGATTAAAACTCAATTATTTCCGAAGTAATTATAGTTTTATGTAGAATTTTTTTTCTAGAACTCATGCTAATAATACATAATTAACAAATAATTGTAACGCAGTTATTAAATTGCCTGATTTTTTAAACTATCATACAAATTTAAAACAAGTCACATGAAACATCTACATAAAATACATAAGATGTGTCCCAATTTTGCAATTGTCGTAGTCAATTTGATGCAAAAATTGAAGAAATTGAGGAATAATGTACTCATTTTTACCCTGAACTCAGAATATGATATTTTAATTTACTTTAAAAAATATTAATAAAAAAAGATTTTTAACTTTAGATTTGAAGTGGTTCAAAACATTTGAGAAATAAAGATAATCAGGCGTTATATATGAAAATAATGATGTAGTGTCATCTAACTAACATATGTACTTATAAATACAGTATATAATTACTTTGTTGAACATGGACTATTTAATTCCCAAAACACAATAATTAGCAATTAATTCGAACAATCAGCAAAGTTTACAATCAATTCTAAATTTTACAAAGCATTCTTCATTTTCATCTTACGCAACATTCGTAAGTCATGATAGCCAAATGTTACGGATAGAACAAGCATAAAAAAGACATAAATGTATTTTTGGAAAAAAATACCGTTAAAAAAGTGTGTTTTGAATCAACCATTTTTCATTACAAGTTCAAACTTGAAAAATGGTATTAATATTAGAAGGGAAAAAAAACTTAAATAAATCTGAACTCAGAAACTGTTAAACTCTCCGATATGTTGATTAATTATTCTACAGATGCTTCAAAATGCCAAAGATCGAAGTGCACATAATTAGCGTAAACGCAGCGATTTTCACTGTTCAGCATAGCCGATAATAATAACGGCATATGTACACAAGTGTGTTTTTGTCATACAGATATAGAAATACAAAAAGGTGAAGAAAGCATACAATTTGATTATAATATCACTGCAAATATAGCCATTCATTAGCGACAAGAGGCTGAATAAAAGTTTTCCATAAGCATATTCGGTGAATGCAGTTTTCGCCAACCCCAATTGATCAGAGAAAGCAGAAAAGAAACAGAAATGAGCAGAAAAATACAGATTGTGAAATAACATGAATGTCTGTCAGAAGATACCTAAAATGGGTAAAATTTGAGTTCACATGCCAAAACAAAGAACTGAATTTGACTTTAAAAATCAAACTCATATTTTAAAATATTCACCATACTTATAAACTTTGAGGTTCGAAATCAATAAAAATCTTTATTTGAAAAAAAGACTTCTTTCATCATTATATATATCGCATGCCTTCTAAGTCTAGCTGACTCATGCATATCGCAAACTAATGCCAACCAAGCCGTGAAATACTCAAAACATTTCGTTTCCTTCGCTATGTATTCTTGTATTCTCATATGCTGTCAAAACAGTGCATCTTAAGATGAATTTTTATGTTCAGAAAAAAGACACATAATAGCGAAATGTGAAATTCAAAAGACCGATAAAGATCAGGAAATAATAAAAAACACTTGCTACACTTTTCTTCGCAAAAGTTTTTCATGATCGTTGCATTTCTACGAAAAGGAATTCCATTATTAAATTTGGTTCTATAATAATAGATTATTTTCTAAAATGAATCGAACAAAAAAGTTATATTTATATCTCTCCGTATTTTAAAGAAAACAACTTTATGTTATTAATCATTACCAACGGTTTTCGTTTGGCAGCTTCTTTGAGACTGACTGGAAAAACTAAGTCCCAAACCTTTATAGGCGCACTTTGTATATTAATTTATAGCATCTCTGCTTTTGCTTCGAATCCAGATTCTGACAAAAAAAGAAAATATGAACGACGAGCAGAAAGAGAAAAAAAAATATTTATGTTCTAAACAATTCCATCTTCTGATAAAATATGTAACAGCAATTAACAGAAATAAATGAATTTATTACTATTATTATTTTTAAAAAATTAGTAATGATTTATTCATGCAGTATTACCAGATTTTGGATTTGAGTTTTCGGAGGACTGAGAAAGGCACCTTAAAAATGTATATTTGTTCGCAATATCAGAAATAATATTTGCCCGTAGGCAAAAATTAGTAGAAAGTATCTACTCATTTAATCATTTTTTAATTATATTTTAAAGTTATTTGGCTAGTACGATTGTTTAAGACTTGTACATATTACATTACATGCGTTTTAATCCATGATATTTCATTTGCTTGTGGAATACTATATGTATCTCTTTACCTTCATAAATTTCAGGGAAAACAACGACAATTTGTTGTAGAATAAAAAAAAAATTTTTTTTCGATAACAGAAAATTTGTTTTTAAGAATTATTCAGAAAATGTATATCTTTATTTGGGGGTCTGTAATATTCCATCTCAAGCCGATTACACGTAAATACTTTATCCTAACAGTCTAAGATTTAAAAGAATCGTTTAACTTCTCTAAATAGTGCAGTTAATATCTGGTTGAGATTATTCGTCGGTTGCAACTTAAATTAATTATTTTTGTTTCATAAAATAATCTGAAAAGTCTCATCTTCTTTATCATTCTCGTATGATTTCCTTCTTTGTATAACACTTTACCCCCAGTAATCATCTATTCTATAACATGATATAGATGCCTAGAGAGAGATATATGTGCCTAAATATAAATTAAACACATCAAATGAGAAATGTGGATTCACTGACCTTTTACGAAGACAGATCGCGGCGGTCAGACTCTCTGCACCGACTCTGACAAGCACCGGCAAAACTATGGTGTTGGAGCCGCAAGGACTCGACCCCAAACTCCGTGATTCGTTTACCACCTGCACAAATAGACGCTAAGTCGAAAACATGTGTACGAAATCGACGGCTCTTCCGCCGACACTATGTTCCAATAGAAAAAGAAAGCATAGTTTCAGAGAGCAGTAAAAATCCAGCCTCTTTTCTCATACCACGAGGCAGTGTTTTGAGGAATTGTTGTTATTCTCCACAAAACTCGCAGCCGAGCTGACGCACGTCTCGACAGAATGAGCGACACGCACTTAGTGCTTCGGATTACTCGGACTCGCGCTCAGTCAATGAGCCACAATCGCGAATTCGGGTTGCCGATGGGAACGGCAGACTGCTTGGCGCCAAGCTTGATGACGATGCTCCAGGCGAATCGCCAAAGCAGTTCGCCAACGATGATAAAATTTCTTCTGGGTACCGAACAATTTTCGATGCTTTGCATCGTATCGCTTCGCCTGACCATCTACGTTAGAATAAGAAAAATCGTACCCTGAAACTTAAGAGAAAGAATAATTAATGAAATTGAACTACGTTCTCATTCGTTAGATTTATGTTAATAGATTTTCATTTATATTTCTTTAACTAGAAGCATGCATAGCTCAGGAAAACGGCCTCCGGAAAATAAACTACAGTGGAGCCTTGCATAACGAACGTAATCGGTTTGAGGACGGCGTTCATTCCGTAAAGCTTTTGCAATGTGGGTAGCTGTTTCCCTCAGATTACTGTGGGAATGATTTTAATTTGTTCCTAAATCCTGTTCCAAATCGCGAAAAGCTGGAAAAAGCTTCAAAGAACATTAAAAATCTCATCAGTGTTGGAAGTGCTGGAATTCAATTATTTTTAGTTGCAAAAATTGTTTATTTACAGCATGTATGTGCGCAGTCTTCAGTTTTTCAACTAAGTTTATATCGACATATTCTCCGCCTTTTTTTATAGGTAGAAGGCTGAAACTGTGTTTGCACTTTTTGCACATCTGCCGTTTCTGTTTTTGGCAGATATCGATTTCAAGAAAAGTCTTAAGTTGATTGCATTATCCTCTTTATCAGGATGTTTTTAAATTAGTGTCCGCCATCTTCATTGAAAACATCTGCCTCTTTATCCATATCAACTTGATGGGAATGTTACCGCTTGTTGGGACACAGATCTACTTACTTCATAAAAAGGTAATTGCTGCGGCACGTGTGGCCTTTCTGTGTGCTCCTGTTCTTCATCAGAAGAAACATCCCTTCGAGTTTCCTCGTGTTCAAACAGGGCTTTAGCGGCAATATGATCTTAAGAAATGCGTGTTACTTGCATGCTTCTTTTCATATTATCTTCGTTTATGCACAGACGTGTCTTCTATGTTTATGTGTCGCCCAAACAGAAAATGAAAGAATTTAAATATCGCATTAAATATGTGGCAATAATCGCACGATGCTCGCAATGCAAGACAGAATTGGTTATGCAAAACATTTCGGTACGTACATTTCGGGCGTATGCGCCCGTTAGCGAGATGTTCGCTAATCTGTGCGGAAATTATTTGTCTTCAACTCTAAATATTCTTCCAAATCTCGATTTGTAATAATTTTCCCCTCTCCTTAAATATCGTAAAAGCAGAAGTTTTCTGTTTTACTTCCACAAAATGTTTAAATCCGATGTTGAACGGCGGATCTGAAGTCCAGGGTCTAAATCCGCAAAAGCTCGAATGCATTTCGGAGCTAAAGGGGGTGACAGCTAATTCCTCCATTCTTTACTCTCGTGAAACACAAACAATAGCTAGTTTTCTTAAGAAATTCTCTACGAAGTCATCCTTCAGAAATGCGCTGCATGTATAAAATCAAGTCCAAAACAGTTTTTGATTCTGCGTTGAAAAGAAGAATTTGATGTAATCGCCTTCAAAATAAAAATATTTTTTTAAATTAAAACCTGTAACACTTATTTTACGCAAAACACTCATTTCTTCAGCTCAATTAATTGAGTTTATTTCAAATAATTAGAAACATGATCATGCTGTATAGTATGTCTTTCGTCCCTCTACCTTATGAGGAAAAAAATCATCGTGGAGAATTTTCGAAGGGAAACTGATTCTTATTTATATTACATGTCTGGGAATCATGAAAGCTTTATAAAGTTAGCCTATCCAATCCTCGACAAACAAAGCTAGAAAGAACTACCAGTACTTCGCGGCTTTAGCCAGTCTGAATTAATCGCCTAATTGTATTTTGAAAGTTGTAATGTGAGCAGAAAATTTTGTAAATTTTTTTACTTTCCAGGATTTTAGATTGGATTATTTAATAAAACCAAAGTAGATGGCTGTTTGGAATACCTGATAAGCGAAACTGACATGATTCAAGTAACGCATGAGAGAAACCACGAAATTACTCATGCAAGTACCCCGTTTGCTTGGATTTGAACTCGAGTTTGACTATGAATTTTAGCAGTCATTTGTTTGACCCCTGGGTGAGCTTCCGAGCTTTAATTCATATGCATTTTTATGTAATATCAGGCCATTACTACATATAAAAAATGATGATGAGTTAGTTAGCAACCATTAACTTAACTTCAATTTCATTTTATGTGTACTGTGCTTAAAGGAATATTACTAACTTTCTGTAAATATGATTTTTGAGGAAATAACTAAGTAGTTGAGGATGATAATAATTACAGTTCATATTTAATTTTATGTCATTTAACATGCAGAGCCTAAAATATTCTTAGAGACAAAATTCCTAATAAACTAAATTATAGAAACATTGTTTGGATCTTCTGTAAATGAATAATTTACTATTCAAAGACCCTAACAGAAATTCAGATCACAGAATTCTCATTTCTGCGACAAGCCATTCAGCTTCTGCACTATATGACTTCCAAATATTGATTTTTTACATTCAAGTCTAGAAAAAGTAGTTAATTAATTTCATTTCGTAGTAAGTTGAAAAAAATAATAAAGAAATATTGAATAAACTAGTTGAAAGTCATGAATAATATTATACTATTCTGAAAAATTATCATACAGCTTCAAAAGGAAAAAAAATTCTCACAGAAAATTAGAATACAAAACTAGAAATTCCCTTCAGTGCAATTTATTAAAAGATATTAATAGTTAATCAAAATTAATTAATACCCATGAATACAAAAACGAACAAATAATTCCTAAACAAAGCCTTTCATCAGTAAATATTCACATGATATTTAAAAATAAGACACAATATTAAAAATAATTAATTAATTAATTATATAGTGCAATTTAAAAGATATTAATAGTTAATCAAAATTAATTAATACCCATGAATACAAAAACGAACAAATAATTCCTAAACAAAGCCTTTCATCAGTAAATATTCACATGATATTTAAAAATAAGACACAATATTAAAAATAATAATTTAATTAATTATATTTTTACAAAAACAAATATAATTAATTAATTAAATATATTTTTACAAAAACA